>CABHPP010142389.1:30412-74696 GCA_902168425.1 Peromyscus attwateri | reverse complement strand
CCAGAGTCTCGCTCTTCCTGTTGCCTACAGATCCGGATGTAGAACTCTCAGCTACTTCTCCAGCAATACGTGTGCATATGTGCTGCCATGGTCCCCGCCACGATCACGGACTAAACCTCTGAAACTGTCAGCAAGGCCAAATTAAATGCTTCCTTTTATAAGAATTGCCGTGGCCACGGTGTCTCTTCACAGCAATAGAACACTGACTAAGACAGGAGCTGAGGGAGTTTCTTCTGGAAGTTTCCATTTCACTGTGAAGAATGATGTAAGACCATCTTTTGAGAAAGGAGTAGGGATGGAACAGACTGAAACTGGGCAAGAATATAGAATTTATCAAATGCTTGGGGGCAGAAGGTGGGAGTGCAGAGTGGACTGAGGCCCAGATCTCTGTTGGTCAGAATGTACAGTGACATCATCACGCTTGCCTGTGTTCTGCCCTCACACTAGTCAGCTGCTTTGGCAAGCAAGAGACAAGTAGCGCATTCATCCAGACTGAAGCACTGCCAGGAAAGAGGAACAGGAGGGAAAAGCCAAGGGCTGAAGGAAGACGACACAATACAAATGCTCACAGTATACTTACGATCTACTTGCCAGAAAACGTACATTGTCAGAGACATTTTCAAAGACAATGCTAGTCAGCATTGACAGGGTATCAAGCAGGACAGTGACATTGTGCTAGGCACTTAACACAGATGAATCCATGTAGCATTTCTGACAACCTAACAAAATTAGAACCTCTTTTTTTTTTTTAAATCAGCCTCCCTTAGTAGGCTGAAATACTTGCTTTAGAAAGCCGAAAGACCTTGATCCCTTATCAACTACATTTTATAAAGTAGAAAGTAGCAGGGTGATGTCTCTTCAATGTAAATGCTGAACTCTGTACACTACCAGGGAGTTTTAGGCTAGGGAAACTGATTCAAGTGCCAAGAATGATGCTAAGTATCATGAGATACTGACTTGGACTTTGCTATTTACTGATGGGAATTTCCAATTGCTGGGAAAGACAACCTCTCCCTAGCTGTGAGAGGCACAGGCCGGTTTGACTGTTTCATTTCTGCCCAGGATAAATTAATAACTAGGACCCTTTGCCCAAAATTCAGGATGAAACACTGGGGAAGGTATGTCATTTACCAAGAGGTCCTGTTTTTGTTTCGCTTTCAGCTGGAAAGGCCAGCCCTGGTCCCTTTATCCAGCCCCCCCTCCCCAGCTCCTTCAAAACACTGTCCATAACATCTCTGAGGAGTATTCATCAAAGTTCTTCCTCTTTTTCCTACTGGCAGGATAGTGGGTGTCTTAGTTAGGGTTTCTATTGCTGTGAAGAGACACCATGACCACGACAACTCTCACGACAACTCTTACAAAGGAGAACATTTGATTGAGGTGGCGGCTTACAGTTTCAGAGGTTTAGTCCATTATCATCATGACGGGGAGCATGGTGACGTGCGGGCAGCAGCCATGGTCCTGGAGAAGGCGCTGCTACATGTGGATATGCAGGCAACAAGAAGTAGACTGTGACACTGGGTGGTATCTTGAGCATAGGAGACCTCAAAGCCCACCTCCACAATGACACACTTTCTCTAACAAGGCCACACCTCCTAATAGTGCCCCTCCTTATGAGATTATTGGGGCCAATGACATTCAGTCTACCACAGTGAGTAACTCACAAACCCACCTTTCTTTCAACACAGCACAAATCGTAGGCGGCTAATGAGCTTACACTATTGACATGCGCCATTATCCCAAGTGGAAGTTCATTTGATATCCAGATCAGGTTTGTAAGTACTGCTACAGATAATATACATCACGAAGAAACTGAGAACCCTACTCAGTTCTCCCAGTAGTACTGACAATAGATAACTGCAAGATCCCTCTAATTCGCCCTTTTACTCCCAGGCTCTCCAGTGCTTACACGCAGAGTCCAGGAGCCCCTTTAACATCCAGACTAAGGCTCTAACTACGACTTGATAGGATGGTACATTCTGCTCCGAAAGTGGCTCACTCCCAACTGAACTTGCAGCCTCCATTCTTGGAACCAGCTGCCTATACTGAGATGGCTACAAAGAGCTGTTATTGGACACTTGATTAAATATGTAAGGGATATTGCTTCATATGAAAACAGGAGCTTTAAAAATGGGATGTGTAACGGCAAGTCGGGAGGCAACTTGACATGGGAGAGATGTGGGAAGACCGTCCTAGTTGGTGGAGTCAGGAAGGCGGAGAAGAGGAGGCTGTTTTTGTGGCTACTGAGCCTCCTACTTACATTTGCACATCTGGAAGGTGATTTTTGTGTGACTCCCTGTTCTACCTGGAAGGCGCACACTTGTAAAAGGGACAGACAAAGGGGGCACTTGACTGATCCCATTAAGCCCAGAGTAAGCATCTGCTGGGGCTGGAGGAGCTGGCAGAGATGAGGAGCCACTGAGCATTGGACACCTACAGCTGGACTATGTGCAGAGTGAGACACTTTGGAGCACTCTGTCCTAAATGGGATGTCTTCATCATACTCCTCCCTGAATTAAAGGCTCAGTGATCTACCCAGAAGAGGAGGCTGTAAGAGTCAGATGAGGTGACTGACGCAAACAATGGATGTCTTCTAAACATAACAGGACTGATACACATACAAACTCATGGAAGAGTATAGGTTCAAACTGGGGGCGGGGCAGGGGGAGAAATAGAGAGAAGAGAAGAGAGAGAGAGAGAGAGAGAGAGAGAGAGAGAGAGAGAGAGAGAGAGAGAGAGAGGAGATAGCTGGGTAGAATCTGAGAGGAGTTAGCAGAGGAGAAAGGATCAAAATAGAATGCATGAAAACATTTTAATTAAAAAAAAATCTTTCCCTCAATCTATGAGATTCATTTAGGAACATCACACTTCGCAGAACCCCATTTCTCCCATTTATACTGACAGGATTTGGTAGAGGCATCCTCCTACAGGGAGCCCTCCAAGGATTCCCACTTGCAGCCTCAGTTCCTTCCTCCTAGAATACTCTTTACCATGTGTCACTGCAGATCCGCACTGTTGATCAGGGAGACTGCAAGGGCCCCCAGAAATGCCCCCGTGCAGCTTCCAGAAACCCAAGGGTTTGATTTCAAAGGTACCCCTGTCTCCTTGGATCTGAGTAACACCTCTGTCGGGGGCACTGAATCAGAACCGTGTCTCCTCTGCCATTTACAGGTGTGCTCTATCCAGGTAGAGCAGGGAGTCAGTCCCACAGAATCGCCTTACAGATGTGCAAATGTAAATGGGCGGCTTGGCAGCCACAAAGCCTTGTCCTTTCCTGAGTCTGCACACTAGCCCTGTAGTCATGGGCGAAGTCCTTCAAACCCTCTCAGCCTCCGTTTCCCCATATTCTATTACTGACTAAAAATGGTTCCACCTGCTCACCTGCCTCAAGGGCAGGTTGGAATGAACTGAAGTCATAATGTTCTTTAACCCGAGAACTAATGAACACCACCTGTATCAAAGTGGAAACGCTAAAGAATGAGTAAGGTACTGCTGGCAGGCGACAAAACACACCCTTCAATTAGGTGATAAATGCCATCCCCTTTCATTTCAGTTCTGCTTAAAAGTGATTAGAAAGAACACGGCCAATTGCACAACCTCGTTTTATTCCACCTGAATGAGGAGACGAGTTGTAAGAGTTTCATTGAGCTCACTATGTAGCTGAAGATGACCTGGAATGTCTCATCCCTCTGCCTGCACCTCCCAAGTACTGGGATTATAGGATTATATACCACCACAGTGCTGGAAATAAAAACCGGGCTTCACAGCTGGCTGGGCAAGCACTCCCCCAACTGAGAGAGCTACTTCAGCAGCAGACAGGGGTCAAGATCATGTGAGATCCTGACAGGCAAGAAGTGAGAACAGAGCTTAGACAGAACAGGTGAGGACTCATGGATTCAAGAACTTCAGACGGTCCAGTGGAAGGTGACTGTCTTCTCTGAGGACAACAAGGACTCGGGAAGAGGTCGAAGGACATAGATTTCTGTCCCCCAAAAGAAGTGACTATAACTTTCAGAGAGTCCAATGAAGCAAAATGGCGGTTTACGAAGCATGGTGGGATGGTGGCCATCTGAGTGCTTTGGGAAAGGGGCGTGGTCATGAGCGGTAGAGATCAGCTGTAATTGGCTCTGTTACTCCCGCATTATGTAAAACAGTGAGTGGCTTCTTTCCCTGGGTGATTCCATTTTTCCAGAGAAGCTCTTGGCTCGTTTTGTTTGCAAATGTCCAGGAAGATGATCCTGCACCGTGTTGTGCATGTAAACATCACAAGTCCAGCACCACCCATGAGGCCCAAGCTGACTAAATAACTTACTCCTACAAGTCTGAAGGTAACACATAAACTTACCAAAGTATACTGTGAGCATATGAACACATGGGCACAGGCCTGAAAACTTACTGAATACTGGCAGGCCAAGGAACGGAAAGTAGAGAACGTCACCAATATTGGGACACAACAGCTTCACTCACTGACTTGTCATTGGACCACCCAGCATGTGCCCCAGGGACGCACATGTTTAGGTGGAAGCCCTGCGGCCGACTATATATACCCAGAAAGGTTGGGATGCTGGGGATCTCCAGCAAGGGATCCCCATTCCACACTCTGGTCTCACTCCTCCATTCCAAACCCTGCCCTTGAGAAAGTCAGCCAAAAGCCAGTCCCTCCCTGGGGCTGCTTAAGACCATGACTACCAATAGGCTTTATAAGACTCCATTGCCATATTTGCCATGTGACTCTTCCCCTGCCTTTCCAAGGGTCACCCGGAGATTGTTGTTGTTTGTTTTTACCCTTTTGCTCTTTTGGGGGGCCCGCCACCCAGCTCCCACATAAATCACACATGGCGGGTTATTATTAATTATGAATGCCCGACTTTAGCTTGGCTTAGGTTCTAGCCAGCTTTTCTTAGCTTTAAATTATCCTGTCTACCTTTTGCCTCTGGGCTTTTCCTTTTCTCTTCCTTCTGTAAATCTTACTCTGTGGCCTGCTGGTTGTGTAGCTGGCTGGCTGAGAGGAGTCCTCCTCCTTCTCTGGCTGCTCGATCTTTCCTCCGATATATTCTCTCTGCCTGTCAGCCCCACCTATCCTTTCTCCTGCCTTGCTGTTGGCTGTTCAGTTCTTTATTCAACCACTAGGTGTTTTAGACAGGCACAGTAACACAGCTTCACAGAGTTAAAACAAATGCAACATACACAAAAGTAACACACCTTAAAATAATATTATGCTACACAAGATTGCTTTGCTTTGTTCATTAAACCTGGATTTATTAATTAAGTTTGATTTGGCTTATGGCATCAGCAACTGGGGATGGAAAAATTATCACCACAGACTGAGCGCTGCTGACTGGGGGCGGGTGGAAGTTTCAGCTCCTCAGGGTCCAAACCACTTGACCAGGTCCGTTAGAACTGTCATTGTGAGTTCATCCATTTGTCCTTCTTGGCTCAGTTCTTTGCTTTGCCAGGAGAGCCGTGCACACCTGTGGGGAACTGCGCCCCAGCGGCTCTGGCACTGCAGCTCAGCTCCGAACCTTCCACAACTCCCAACTCCCAGTAGCTCATCTAACCACCTGCAGTGACTGGCTCTGCATCTATATCAGCCCTCCACCTCTGCTCCCAACAAGACATCTTTGAACTCAGCAGCCTCTTTTAACCTTTTAGTAGTCATTCTGTAACCTACAAATATACATATAATTACTGGAGAAGTCTAATGTGTGATCTGGGAGTTAATATTAGTAATTATGATTGGAATAAAAGAACAGTGTTTGCCAACTGCTAGCTATCGCGGGAAAATTGGGACCACTTTGTAAATTGCAGCCCAGGAAATTGATGTTGTTTGTAAATTCAATAGATTTTAACAGTGTGGAAAGGAAGGAATGCTTTCCTCTATATTTCTGGTAGAGTGTGCTCTCCAAGTTCAAGGCCAATTTGGTCTACTGGGCTACAGTAGTGAGTTCCAGGCCAGCCTGAGCTACATATTGAGAGCCTGTCTCAAACACCCAAGACCCAGACAACAAAAGAACTAGCATATTTCCTATTATCAGAATTACAATTAATTTTTTGAAAGTGTAATGGCAAATTTACTGCCCCAAACAAGCTAACAAACCACCCTATCTTCTGAAAAATGGGTAAGTATCCCTCTTCCCTTTGTATAGTTTTCACTGGCAACAGGCAAACAATGGAAGGTGACCCACCCATACAAAATTTGGAGGAACCTTTCCATGCTGACTCTCTGCTACCTGACAATAATTCACACTGGTCACGAGCACTATATCCCTCCCCAGTTTTCTGTTGTCAATTTGACTAAATGAAGTAAATCTCTGTCCACAAAGTCTGCTTTATAATCTATTTTTTCCTTCTCAACGGTGTGTCTGCAGCATGGCACGTCTCGAACACCCCCGTCTCTTGAACACTTATCATCAGGTACTTGCTCAGAAGGGGCGGTGGCAATTACTTCAAACTGTATGAATCTCTACAAGTGCAATAACATTCTTCGGTTTTTAAAGGGCATCCATTTTTAAAAAATTGTCATTTGAAACTCTTTAGAAAACATGCATAATAATCTTAATGATCCCATTGAGTAGTTTAAATTCAAATTGTGGAGCATTTGAAATACCATGGTAGCAGCACTTTCCATAAATTACTCTCAAATTCAATACATCCCTACACACACATACACGCACACATACACACACACACTCTCACAAGTACCATACTAAAAAAATTTAAATTACAGTTTCCTTTTTTCTCATCCCACTTAAACTGTTGCTTGGTTGATAAATTAGTGCTGTAGTGTCTGTTTATAAATTTGCATTACTTTTTCTAAAAAAAAAAAAAAAAAAAAAGTTTTGTGAGAAGCTAATTTTTAGAGCCCCTTAAGGAGGATATAACTTTGTTTCCCAGTGGGCTTGGCTTCATCATGTATGTGCTCTTGTGTCTGTCATGTGCACATGGATATGTGCCCTAGCAGTTGGTAATGCAACCTATTTTACTCATTTATCCTTCACTTTTATCATGCACATTTGCACAAATGCTTGGACCGAGTTTAATGGGTGACTTCTGCTAGACAACGCTTCAATGATCTCTAATGTAAAGCAGAATCGATCCATCATACTTTGCAATCTCTTCAGATGCAAAGACCTTCACCTTGCCATTAATGCTTTTGAGAATTATTTGTTCAAGAAGACTGCTAGAAAGAGTCCAGAAAATGGAAAAGTATAGAAATGAGCTATGGACCACCCTAATGGTTCTAGATGATCAAAATAAAATAACCTAGAATATGGGCTTCTGGCAGGAGAATTGCAACCTTGTGTACTTGACAAAATCAATCAAATTTCCCTTAAGGAAAAATTTTGCCCTAAAGTAGGTGGCAGAGATGTTCTTAGCCACTAAATCCCGTTGAAATCCATCCTTTCAGGTGGAGCCTTGGAATGTATGACTCTGCTCACAGTATCAATGAAACAGTCATGATGAGGTACTTGGCAACAACTATGCCGTTTAGGCTGATTAAAGGGTATGGTGATTGGTTAACTGTACCCAGTTGTGGTAACAATTCACTGACTTAAGAGTCTCTGAGAAGTACAATCCTTCAAACTGTAGAACATCTTTGGGTGTTGGCTGGTTAAAACAGAGTTAACAGTGTATTGAGTAAGTTAGTATTTACAAACTATCAAAATTACTTATTTTCCTTATAAATGATCTTAGAGCACTAACCAAAAGTCCTAAATTAAACTCTGCTATGCCTGAGGGTCAAGAGAAAATTTCTACAGTGATGTGAAAGCCTGAGTAGAAAAGGCAACAGCATCATCAATGGATGGGAATGGATAAGGCATGTGCAAGCATCCCCGGGCAACATGGAGACAAGCCATGGCAATAGAGGTTCCCGTGGCAGACTGGTCCTGCTAAGATAAACTGAAAAAACTCATCCCCTCAACCTTCCATACCCCTGCCCACTGGCCAGCTCTGAAGACAGTTTATACTCACACGGCATTGAATTTAAATTTCATTCACTATCCATTTAAGTGCCTATAAACATTTCTCAAGGACTGCTGTTTCCTTTAAAATTTCCATTAAAAATCTGAAGTAGAGAGGATGCTTAGTAAGTACACATTATAGACTTCAAGGGTTGGGGCCACTTAGGCAGGCAACTGGGCTACCAAGATAAGAAAAGTGGCCACACAGACAGACAATGAACATCAAAGCCCCACTCTCAGTGATTAGCTATCTGGGGTCCTTTCTTGGAGGCCTTAGTTCTCAGAACTCATCTATCCTAGAAAACATCTGCCTTATGGGATTTCTGTGCATATCAAATGAAAAACTACTACAAAAGTCCTTTGTGCACATGCATTTAAGTATACGATGTTATTATGCAAGCAATTGGTACAGGTGTTATGGGTTAAAGGCTGTATAATTAACATAAATAGAGAACAAGTGGCCAGGGTTGGGGCTCAGAAAATGATGCCTCAAATTATGGTGCTTTGATATGGTGCGTACTTTGAGTTGAAAAAGACTGTACGCTTCCAGACCACAGTGTCCTCCTCTATTCCTTCTCTCTAAAGCACAGGTCAGTCTTTTTCTGGTTTATTTATTTTAGTAAACTCGAAAGGAAGACAACTGTCATGAGTTGCTTCCCTGGGAATCTCATTAACCAGAGAATATAAACAATATCAAAGGAACAGAGAGACTGGAGGTCAACAGAGCCCCACAGACAATCACAGGCTAGCCCCTATTCTTCTCAGAGTTCATTTTGTCCCTCTAGAACAGCCCAGATCTCCTACATCCTCTAAGAGCAGGGGATGGCAATTTCTTTGGGTAGTCACTCTTCTGTCTTGTGATATTCCCACATGGTAAATAAACTTGACTTTCTCCTGTTCATCTGTCAACTGTCAGTTTCTGCCATAGACACAATTATCAATCATTCAGAGGGTAAGAAGCAACTTTTCTCCTCTGTACTTAATACTATCCAACAGTAATTGGGAAACAAGTTATTATTTCCTAAAAATATTGGATAATAAGCTGGTTTTCTAGGCCCAGGTCAAACGGTCAAAAGCAGCCTATTCTGGGAGGTCTTTGATGCTGGTCAGCTTGCCCCCTGGCCTTAGGGCAGGGTGTGAACTTTTCTCTGATCAAGTAACAGGGCCTGAGTCTCTCAAGCCTAAATCAGGTGGCTTTGCCTTACATTGTGTTTGTCTGACCCATCTCAGTACCCAAGTGCTCCGCTGGAGCACAGCCAAGTCTGCTGTGCTCTGCATTCTCAAAGCACGAGCTGTCCTGGGCTCATCCTATGTGTCTCACAGCTGGCACCCAGTTCACTCCTTAGTTAAGAACTTGCAATGGAAATTCACTTGCTGCTTCCCCTCCAAGTAGTAGAGACAGTCATCCCTATCCCGTAAGAACTGTAACATCCTTGAGGAAACTCCAGTAGTACGAGTCACAAAACAACCTTCATTCTATTGTACTTTGAACCTAATAGTAATGCTTCATCTGCTAACCTTTAATTACATTGGCAAATGGATGAGGTTTATTGATCCATGCATGAGGAGTTAATTCCATAACACTTGTTGGCAAGAAGCACTTTATGGGTGAACACATCACGATGCCAGCAACTTTGCTGAAATGCCTAGCAGGCAATGTCCAGCCAAACTCAGGCCAGTGTGGCTCCCTGGCGACAGTGCCAACTACTCAACAATTTAATAGCACCTTGAAATAATTTATCTAACAGTGTCTTCCTTGTTTTCTTCAAAATATGGTAAGATCTAGCAAATGAAAATATTTAGGAAAAGGAAAATGTAGCAGCAACACAATATCTTGGGTATCAATAGTATACCCATGGTGTGTTTAAAGTCAAGGCAAGAGGGTGCTCAGTAAGTACTTGTTAAGTGGTTACTCTTATTGCTAGGAAGGTAGGGTTCTTATTTCCACCCCATCTCAGTACTGATAAAGCATCCATCAACCTATGGTCAAGAGATTCAGTTAACAGCTCTGCAGTCGATGTTCATGTGGATTAGTTATTTCCCTTGAGCCTATGACCAGCACATCTCCCAGGGGCAACTGGACAAAGCGGAAGTTTCCTCTGGGTCATGGTTTCAGTCCATTATAGCAGCAGGCAACGCCTGGTGAGGGCTGGTTCCGTCTGGTGGCTGGAATGTGTGCCAGTGGGTGTTCACATGGCAGCACCCCAGGGAGCAGAAAGAACTAGTTCATTTAAACTAGTGGGTTTCTCTAGAGAGCTTGCTCAACAGCCCTTGCCCCACATGAGGCACACAAAGCTGCGAGAGAGAGCTCAACAACCTCCTCATCCGGGTTCCTAGTCTCGGGCCTCCAGAACTATGAGCAATGATGCTTCCTGCTGTTGAAGCTCCCCAGTTCTGACATTGTGTTACTGTTGGTTAGTCTTGTTGTACTTTTGTTGGTTTTGTTATGGCTGTCAAAAATCAATGTATTAAGGACTCCCTGGGATGGGAGGTACTGCTTTGGGAATTCTGGATACTAGAAGAAAGGTTTGGGGTTTCATAGAGAAGAGAGACACAGAGAAAACAGAAAGCAAGCTTGTTCCTATGTAGCTCTTGTCTACTAGTGAGGGAAAGATAGCTAGCCACCAATATGGAGAGGAGCCACTGGTAAAGGATTAAGAGAGACGGGCTGGGCAGTGGTGGCGCACGCCTTTAATCCCAGCACTCGGGAGGCAGAGGCAGGCAGATCTTTGTGAGTTCAAGGTCAGCCTGGTCTACAGAGCGAGATCCAGGAAAGGCGCAAAACTACACAGAGAAACCCTGTCTCGAAAAACCAAATAAATAGATAGATAGATAGATAGATAGATAGATAGATAGATAGATAGATAGATAAATAAATATAAAAAAAGAGAGACACAGGGGCATAGACAGCCACTCCTGAGACACTGAGGGTGTGCGTGCACACGTCCATCCAGAGGCCAGTCAGGAGGATTCTTGAACCAGAGGGTGGTAATGGACGTAGAATGGAAAAGCTGATACAAGGGCCTTGCTGACTAAGCAAAGGTCTTATCTAATCAATGCCCAGTGATCTGTTTACAGGAGGTGATTTAAAGCAAGCGAGGGGGAGGAGTTAGACTCTGGGACCTCTGCTCTAATTCCAAAATGGGCATCGTTTTATGCCTGATACTGCTACTTGTAAAAAAGAATAAGAATAGTTTCCATTTTCTCCAGAGGTTAAAAAAAAGAAGAAAATAAGAGGCCACCTGACCCACCCTCCAGGCGGCTTCCTCCAGGAAGATCTGTTGGCTGAATTCCCCTCACAGGACACCTGCACTTCCTTCCTTCTTCCCTTGGAGCCAAATATATTCAATATCTATGCTTGGTGGAAAACTATTTGGATACGTTATGTTTTATAACGGATTTTCTTTAGGTCATTTCACTAAATTAGAAGAAATATAAAGATTTACCTTTAAATATTTATCTTCTACAATAAATATATCTTAGGGTTCAGTTGCATTAAATCTGATATGTCCATAGGCTGTATTCCTCTGAATCACTTCAACCACCCCTGAACAGGGTTAAGGGGTTCAGAAAGTAGGATCATTGTTACGTAAGGCATTTACTATTTACTTAAAAATAAGTGATAGAATGTAAAATGTCACTAAACATAGGCACTTAAGACTTTTCAGGCAGTTGGGTCAGTTAGAGCATAGAGGTCATTCATCCAACCGAGACATTCCAAGCAGATTTTCTCTGTTAGGCATCTTAGTTCGCACACAGGCCATCACTGTAAGACAGTGGAAAAGGAACCAGCTTCGCAGTAACTATGGCGTCAGCCTGGGCTGCCACGCCCTCCTCGTCAGGGAAGTATGCTGAAGAGGTCCTCTTAACTAATGATGAGGTTTTTTTTTATTGTTTATTTATTTGAACCTGGCTATGGGAGGGAATTAGCCTGTCACATTTAGAACAGAGGAGAACTTCTGATCAAACTCCCTGGCAACTCTCCGGTGTGGGACAAGACTGTGAGCTTGACCTTGAGAGCTGCAGACTAGACAGCTGGCTTCCCTCTCACATCTTTCTTCTAAATCTTCTATATGTATGTTTCAGTGGTGACGCTGCTCAGAGGCTCCTGTTGCCAAGCTTTCCCGCTCCCTGAAATTTCACTGAGAGTCTCAAGTCCAAGTGCACCAAAGGGCAAGTAAACAACAGAAAAGCCAAACCCTGTGAGGAGACCCTGGCATGAAGCAGGCCGTCTTCCAACCTCCCTCCCTCTCAGAGCAATGATAGGCTCACGGGCTATGATGAACACTGCAATGGACAAACAAAACGAGAGACGAGTCACACGTGACCTCGCGGCCTTTAGACACTCCACAAGAGTTCACATCATCAAAAAATAGGCCAAGAAGCCAGAATTTTTTTATACCAGTTGTAGCACGGTTCAGCCTTCTGCAATTGGTAGGAAAAAGATATTTTATGTTTACGAAAAGCTGCACCTAGTTGAAGAACTTCCAAAGAATTTTTTTTTTAATTTTTTATCTAATTTTTTTTCATATAATGTATTTTGAGCTATTCTGTCCCCTCTTGCCAATTCCTCCCAGATCCTTCCTACCTCCCTACCCACCTAATTTTATGTTCACATTCTCCCTCTCTCTCAAAACAAAAACAAAAACAAAACAAACAAACAAACAGACAAAAACCCAGGAAAAACAACAAAACACTGAAAATCATGTCCAAGAAAGTTTCTGAAGGCTGATTACTTCGGCTATTTGAAGGACTAAGATGGGAAGAAACACAAGGGAGCCGGCAGCCTGCACCAGGGCAGAGGGGCTTCAGAGTACAATGCTCAAAAGAGGCCACTGGGAGCAAGTGCTATCAAAGATTCGGGGAGAAGAGAGGGGGAAGATTTGGGGAGTCGCCTCTCATTCAGGTGGAGGAATGGAGTGGACCTCAGACCTTCATGTGCATTCCAACTGCAGGCCATCCCCACCCCTCAGCCTTAGAAAAGGCGCTAAGTTCCTGCCCTGCGCAGGAACCTCGAGGGTCTAGAAGTGTGTGTTTAATGAGGATTGCCAGCGACTGAAAGCAGGTGACACCTGCTGAGGACACCAGGCTTTTGCTACCCCCCAGATTCCCTGAGCTCTGAGACCAGCACAGTCCATTCGCGTTCCAGAGGCTGAAGGCTCTGAGCTGCAGAGTCCTAGTTAGGGAAAATCCCTTCTGAAGGCTTTGTGTATGTGCCTTGGGCTCTGACCTGGTGCGATTACCCAATACTCCAAAACCCCTTACTGATTCGAGCTCAGCCCCCTCCTCCCTGAATGCTCACTTAACCATGTGACCATGTGAGGTAAGAAGAAACTTTCATTCCATATGTTCAGAAACCGAAGCTAAAGAAACCAAGTAGATACTGAATGATGGCTGGCTAGGCTGGTTGTGATTTGAATTTCCAAATTTGGTCTTTAAAATCACTTGCTAGTGTATCCCTCCTCCCCCAGTGAAAGACCGTATTACTGAGGACCCTGGAACTTCTTTTCAGGCTTAATTTCAAGATAGAATTTTATAGCACAGTCCCTCCCACCTCCAAGCCCTTTCTTTTTCTTCTTATAGGAAATTTAAAGCTATGGACAATTTTTTTTCTGGTGGTACACAGCAGTTCAGAGGACTTCCGAAGCACAGACATTATGCTGTAGATGACTAATTGTTGTTCTTTTATCCATTAAGAGCCATAAGATAAATAGGAAAGAAAATAAGGAATAAATGGCCCCTTTCCTATTCTCTTTCCATCCTTTATCTTTAAAGTAGGAAGTTTACTGAACCACAGCCAACAATTCACTCAGCCTAATGAAGTGTATAAGTAATGGGATTAAATAATCTTAAACCATTATTGCAGTGGCCTGATGCTGACATTCATCCAAACTCTGCCAAACACTGGGTGGTGAGTTCATGCTTCATTTAAAAGTAAACAAAGTGGGGCAGCAGGAAGATTCCAGCATAAGGTTTCAGAGGCACTGAACCTGGAAATACGAGACCCTTCATTCTGGTCAGAGCTAAAGCAAATGCTGTCCTGGATCACTGTGCTACCTAAGTCGGCCAAGCCCTGCTTTTCCCAGGGATCTCTCTGCACCCACAGTCACACACATTCAGTTCTTTCAAGTCTCTCCCAGAGAGAAAAGTTCTCTGAAGGCACCACCATGGCTCATGGCTTCTATTCTTGCTTCCGCCATTAACAAACCCTGTAAACTCAGGCCAATCAGCAAACTTTCTCCAGCTTTTAGCTTTTTCCGCCATTAAACAACATTACCGAATTAAGGTTCCTTCCGGCCCTTAAACATTCTGATTCCATGACAACAGAAGTTAGATGTGTTGGGATAGGAGTTGGCAGGAATATGCAATATTCAACTAGGACTTCGTGCTGCTCTGGGCCATCAACTAAGAGGTCTGCACCTCAGCTTCCTTGACAGTGGAATGCTGCCTCAGAGGCTGTGGGAATGTGAGCAGGAACCAAGATCCTCTGGGGGACAGAACTATATGTCACGAGCAAAGGACAGTGTCACAGCCACAGAGTGGGCAGGCTGCCACTGGCTAAGAATAGAGGTGGTATATAAATGACAGGTGTGCTCCAAAGCACCTTCAATTCCTTCCCACAGATTTCTAGCTTCCCTCCCTTACATAATTTTCTATGTTACCTAGGTGTTCAGTTTTCCTTACGGCTTCAGTGTAAGGGTTATTTCTCACGTTGTATTCTTCATGTCTGGCCTTGAAACTTATCTGTCAGCTTTCTAAGCTTTACTACTTTAGATGGAATCATATTTTATAGGCTAGCATTGTAAACTATTTATGTTCAGTATTTGAAATTATGAAACACAGCGTGTAAACAACACTACACATTGTTAGAGATGTGTATTAGAAACCCATGGAGATGATTAAAGGAAGTTTACAACAGCAGCTACTTTTATAAGGTAGTTTGGGGAATGTGATCAGAAGGAAGAATCCAATGCATTTCACATATTTTTATTTCTTCAATTTGGTAACAGGTATGTGGACCTTTATATTATTCACTATACATGTGTCAGAAATACTATATATAATACTATATAATAACTAAATATATATGCACACAAGTATGCATTTAGCTTTTTCTTTGTTTTCTAATTGCCACTTCAAAAGTTGGCATGTTAAAAAAAATGTGAAGATAAGGGATGATCCTGCACATTCCTAGATCCAGGGGCAGGAAGGCTGACCATGGTAAGCCTTATCAACTACCAAATTTCCTCATTCTACTTAGAGCTTGCTTTGTGTTGGGGTGGTTGCTTTTGTTTGGAAAAAAAAAAAAGTGTGACAGGCTGGAGAGATGGCCCAGCTATTAAGAGTGTTTGCTGTTCTTGCACAGGACTTGGGTTTGATCCCCAGCATCCACAACCACCTATAAGTCCAATTCCAGGGCATCTGATGCCTTCTTTTGGAATCAATGAACACTGTATACCCATGGTATACACACACACACACACACACACACACACACACACACACACACACACGAATAAGTAACTCTCAAACAAAAAGAACTTGTAACAAATTTTATGAAGTATCATTTCAGTAAAAAGTATCTATCGATAAAATAACTACAGTCATAGTCCCTTTCTACCCAATTTGCTATATGAGTTTGAGAAAGTATTTTAAAGGCCCCTAATATTGTCCAAACATTGCACTCATCAAATAAATTGGAATATTTTATTATGTGGCATTCAGTTTACTATCCAGTGATGTAGTATTCAGCCGCAAATGTCTAGGATTTCCATACATGGGCAGTTAGATTGGCATGGTGCTAATCCTTGGGGCAGCTAAGTTAGCTTCTGCCATCAGCACCCCGCTGGTCTCATGCGACTTCATAAAGGGATTTGAGAAGTTCTTTTCTTGGAAGGCTCTAAGGGTGGAAACACTGCAGGCGTTATTTGTTCTTTGAAGATAGGAAAAATCCTGTTAGTGACATTTCCTTGCTTTTTCTCAGGTAGCAGCCCTGACTTTCATCCACATTGGTGGGGTTATTTGAGTTTCTTCTTGCATATTTTAGATTTTCAGAGAAGGGATGTCTTCTATGAAAAGTATAATTTCTTGAGGGACAGGGTCTCCTGCATCCTAGGCTGGCCTTGAACTCCTGATCTCCTGTCTTCACCTCCCCAGTTGGGATTACAGATGTGTGCTAGCACACCTGGTTTATATGGTGCTGGTATTGAACTCAGAGTTTTGTGCATGTTAGGCAAGGACTCTACCAACAGAGACAGACCTCCAGGCAAAGGTCCTGGGTTCAAGGAAGAGAGAGGAGGGCTATGTCTATACTTAGATCGACAGCTTCTTTTTCATCCCCACATTTTGTAACTTTTGTTTTTTCTTCCCTCTGTCTTGAATTATTTCTACTATACTACTACACTCATTAATTCTGCCTCCCCCCATCCTTCTTCTCTCTGAGACAGGGTCTCTTCTAGCCTGGGCGGGCCTTGAAATCACTATTAGAGAGTATGCTTAAAGCTACCATACCTGACCTAATTTTTTACCCTTTTCAAAAGCAATCCACTAAAATTCTAAAAATCCTAGTATTTTTTTCAATTACCAACAACTGTTCGTGAATGCCCCTTCTTTAGACAGCTTCTCCTATCAGCATCAAGTTCTTGTTCTGTACTCTTTGCTTACAGCTGATCATGTTGTGTCGTAGCCTTCAATCCATGTCCCTCTGCCCCTGACATGCATCATCACCTTCATGACATACTCGGAGGGGTCTGCCCCACAAAGATGCCATCAGTGCAGAGGACCTGGTGCAGACCCATGAAGGCCTTGTAAATGGTGCTTCAGTCTCTGTGAGTTCACAGGAGCTTTTGGGCCTCAGTTTCTTGCTACTAGAAATGATAACAAAAGGAACTAGAGCTAGCTCCAAGGCTCCCCTGAGGATAGTAGACAAAATAAAAATACTCAAAAGCAAATTAACCACTGGGCAGATGCTCTATGTCACCATGACTAAATTTAACTCTAGAAATAAAATCATTTTTTATATTGAGATTCCAGGCATTATGAGCAGAGAGATTTGTCAAAGACTAGGGATCATAGCTTTGTACCTGTGATCTGTAATACTGGACGGTACAACTCAGGCCAGTGGTTATCGATGAAAACCTCGAGAACAGAAGACATTCATGACTTTACGGTGGGTAGTCAGTGTCTGGCAGTATTCTTGTGTTTCAGGAAGGTGAATATTAGTTTTCAGGGTGGTAGCATGGACCCTGCAAATAAAGACTAGGTCGGAAGACACTTTCTGGTCTGGACTCTGTTCTTTACTTTGGTTCCATCAAAGCCTCATTTGTCACAGGGTCTAATAATCTTCCCTTGCCTGTCACAGTTCCAATAGGTATGATATGCCACAATAGGATGGGAGAGAGAACACCTGGGGTGTGTGTGGTCCTATGGGAGCGTTTTTAAAACCGTTTCTCGTTCCTGAACCCTTCTTCCTATTGTCGGGAGAGAGCTAGTGGGATGACAGGAAGACACCAGGGAAGGAGGTGTGTAAGTGTGTAGGTGGTATGCGCGGTCAGAGATGCAGGGAGGCAGAAGGAGATGCTTCACGGTGAGGATAGCAGAGGTGGGCGATTAGGGAAGAGGGATGTTCGGGTAGACTTTCAGATTCCGTCCCAACTCTTCGGTTCCTTTTCCAATGCCCACAGAAGGCCCTGGTTCTAACTGCATTTAAAACATTCCATTAGGAGGAACTTGAGTACATAAAAGGACAGCTTTCCTGCAGAGGTACAAAAACTACCTCTTAATGGAGTTGAAAATTTACACTGCTTTAACTTAGCCCATTTAGTGGCAAAGAAGAGCAAAAGGCTGTTAATGTGTAGGTCATTAATGGGCCAGGTTCTGGTACCTTCAAGTTAGTCTCCCAGGAGACTGGCTTGCTAACTCCAGAGGTCTTGCTAGCCACTAGGATTTCAACTCTAATAAAAAAAACCCACCTATCTTACCTTTCCAGACACTCTGCCCCAAAGCCCTGACCCAGTGGAGAATCTTGGATCACCATTTCATAAACAGACTTTGGCTGAGAATTTCTAGTGTGTATATCCCTAGGCACAGCCTCCTTTGCAATACTAAGAAGAAAGCAACTGTTCCTTTGTTAGATTTATGCTCAGGAGTAAGCTTGTCTCAGTAAGAGCAGAAGGTCAAACAAGCAGGAGGCCTTGTTGATGCCCTTCATACACAGAGACACAAATGGCTGTAAGCAAAGCACCGATCTCCTCATGTGCCCTTATGTTCCTCTTATGAAGCCAATTACTTCCATCATTTCTATAGCAACAGCAGTTAAGACATGCCCCATTGTGTGCTACAGCTTCTCTGTCACATCACAATGACATGGTCACTCATCAGATCTACCCTTTATACATCCAACAGTTTCAAGATACAAAAAAGGAACACACCTGCTCATTCCTTATCTATGACATTAAGGAATTAATATCTAACTTTATAAAAAAGAGCACACTGGTACTTGGAAGTTTACCCAATGCTATAATCCGAGAGCTGGGACCAAGATAGATAGATTCTATTTAAATCATTTTACTTCCCAATAAAGTTTTAGTGCTCTTAATTTTAATCTGTTTATTTATTCAAAACTATAAGAATAACCAAAACTAATCATTTACAAGATCTATTGACTTTACTATTAACAATACAAGCATCAATTAAAATAACTAGGACATAGTGTACTTATCACATTGACTCTAATGGATAAATCTATCTACCAGGAAATAGCACATAGTTTAATATATGAACTCATTGTTTTGTAATGGTCTTGTCAACCAGAAACAGTTTTCTAAAGAAACACTTCAAGGTCCTAGGGGTGTGGCATATCCCAGCACCTACAAAGCTGAGGCACACAGCTCTGTGTCCTAAGTTCTGGGTCAAAACCCAGAACTCAAGGAAGGCAAAGCCAATGCCTTCAGTATTACATCACGTTTGAGTTGATAATCTAATTTCAAAACATATGCTAAGTAATTTGAATGATATAAATATTTCACTCAATGTTCTTTAAGCATATTGCAATGACAAAAGACTGGGAAATGTATTTTGCATGAAAATGTAGTTCATAAACATAATGTAAACCTAAACAGGTTAGAGGCTAAAAGTGAAGATTACCACCGAGGCACACTGTACCCACATTCATATTGGGTTAATACATAGAAAACAAGTGAGATATGTGTGAAGAGTGCTACAGTACCACACCAAATCAAACCTGTCCAGCCACAGAGGCTGGTGCACCAAGAGTAAAGAATCCAAGAGACCTTAGGACTATACTAATGTGATAAACCAAGTCTGAAGCTAATACCGGGCATTTAATGTCAGAGTATACTAATATTAAATTTAAATGTGATTATAGGCTTATCAATAACCGATTAGGAAGAAATTTAATTTTTGTTTTACAGGCCTCACTCCTGGATCCAGAGTCAGACATGAGTGGCTGGTCCTTGCATAGAACTAATTAACTGAGCCCCTGCCTTTGATGTTTCTAGTCCATCAATTAAGTAAAAATACTAACAACAAACAAAACAAAAAGAAAAGAAAGTCCCACTAACTGGTGCCCAGGGGACTTAATTTTCTTGGCTTTGTTCACGATTTCATTGGGACACCTGTGCCCAGCAGTGTGACAAGAGGCTCTTTGGCTGGATCACGTGGATGGTATCACTGATTCTCGAACTTTAGCTCCTGGAGAGAGATCCACAGCCCTTATGCTGTCCGTTTTACTAAGTCACCTTCAATGTAAGCGTGTTCTAACTAACGCTTCCTCTTTCTCCATTCGCTGTGTATGCTCAGCATGCAGCTTATTAGAACCAAGAAAGTTTAGTAGAAGTTGAAGTGCTAATATTTTCGAGGGCACAAGGCCTGCGTTGAACTCTGGAATCAATTCCGGACAGGAGGTCTTTGAGTAAAGTGGAAGTGAATTCTGATAAGACTTCAATTATCTTTCCGAGTAGCTATGGAAAGATGTCATTAAAGGACCCCGATTACAGGTTCTTACGATGGGGAGAAATCACGGCAGAGATAGGAAGGTTCTTCATTATCTGCATTCACACAGCTCCTCCAAGTGTATGATTAAATATCTCCCAGATAGTCTTCCTTGCTCTGAGTGCAGTGCACGATATGCAGCCAGAGCAGAGCGTTCCAGCATCCTAAATAATCTCAGATATCTGACCCTTGCAACAGAGTCTGCATTCTGAGCTGTCGCACTATAGAAAACGATTAAAAATACGAAATCGGAGTCTTGTTACTCACCCCGGAAAGCAAACATCAAGGAAAAAAAAAAAAAAAGAAGAAGAAGAGGGGCATATCCAGGAAGCAAAATGGCTTCCTAGAGCAAAGTGAGTCTGAGTCTGACTGCACACATCAGCAATGGTAAATAGGTCCTCAAATCTAATTATAATTAAGCTCAAATGTTTTTCAATAAATTAAGTTCAATAACTTTTCCTGAGTAGACCAAGAGTGCTTACAACAATTGCCTCATCAGATCTTCAGGAGTCTTATGGAAAGACAGTGCCATCATTTCCATTATATAGATGAGAAAAATCAAGGCTCAGAAAGATCAAGTAACTTGCCCAAGACAGAAAGCTTTGACGGAACCCATTTCAAACTCATGTTCTCTGCATACTGTTACACAGTTTCTCAGAATTGTAAGACTTTTGCTGACAAAGCATGAAAATAAACAGCTGGAGAAGGCTTCCACAAAAGCATTGTTAGAATAGCAATAGTCAGAGTCACAGTTAAAAAGGGATCAAACAGGAGCTATAAAAAAGTAACTGCTCCCTGTAAGAAGACAGCTAGATGACTCTATAGCGTTTGCTGATGTTGCTGCTAAAACTTGCAGCAATAAAAATGATTTCACAACGGTGGCCTCAGTCATTAGAAAGTGCAGCCCACTTAAAAGAGGTCAGACTTATAAGAGGCCTTTCTCTTTTCAACCAAGATTTCAAAGGGTGGTACTTGAACTGAATGAACTAAGAGGTGAGATTTTTGCGGAGTGGACTTTATCTTATGTGGACGATCCTGCTTCCAGAACAACAGGGAATTTACAGTCTGAATAACTAAATACAATCAGTATTCCCCAAATCACAGGACCAGGAGGACACGTGACTCGTGCAGCCCTGGCTCTGTGTCCCATGCTAAAAAGGAAGCTACCTTTCTCCTGTATCTCCATTCTCACTTCCAACATCAGCAGCTAGGCAAGTGACCTTAAAATGGTTTCTTTTCATTTTTTCTCCCAGGTCTATTAGCTGATGACATTATAATGATATTACATGTGTTTAAGTTGCTCCTGGAGAGAAAACAAAATAAAATCGAACCTAAAAGATGCAACGCAATATTATATGATTATATGAAATTTCAGTAGTGGAAAACTGAGCTCTGTGCTACACACCCCTGTGTTTCAATAAGCTAAATTTTTCAGAATATTGTTACCAACTGTGCTGGCTAGTTTTATGTCAACTTGATACAAGCTAGAGTGACTGAAGAGGAGAGGACCTCAATTAAGAAGCTGCCTCCATAAGACTGGGCTGTAGGCAAGCCTGTAGGGCACTTTCTTACTTAGTGATTAACAGGGGAGGGCCCAGCCGATTGTAGTGGGGCCATCCTGAGCTGGTGGTCCCGGGGTTCCATAAGAAAGCAGGCTGAGTGAGCCTTGGGGAGCAAGCCAGTAAGCAGCATGGCCTTTGTATCAGCTCCTGCTTCCAGGTTCCTGCCCTGATGTCCCTCAGTGAGGGACGGTTACCTGGAAATATAAGCCGAGAGAAACCCCTTTCTCCCCACGCTGCTTTTCGTCATGTTGTTTTGTCATGGCAATAGCAACCCTAATTAGGACACTAATTAAGGCAGAAATGACAATAACTTTGAACTCCAGGGAGAAGCAAATTTCTGAGTCCCAGTACCTTCTTCCTAAGGTTGGAATGCCTTGGCAGAGGGGCCAACCATGACTATTTCAAAGGTTTGCAAAAGGCACTACTTTTTCCATGAATATGTTCTGCAGATAGATCAAAACCAGAAAGAGATAGCAAAAAAATTTTACTTTGGATAGGAAATAGGTTTCTTATTCATCAAACTATAGCATCAGAAGGTAGCTTACTAGATTAAGGAACCATGTAAAATACTGATAAATGTGGCTTATTTTCTAAGCTACGCTACTCAAAAATAGCTTTGTTCTTTTAAAACAGAAAACCATTTATACTTCAAGGTAATCTATAGCAAAGAGCTTCTCTACATCACAGACAACCTGGGGGTTGGGGAGGTAAAAATGATTCTGTAGAGATATTTAGTCCAGAAGTTTGGAAGACCACTGACAAATTCAGCCATCTGCTAAGTCTTCCCCAAAGTCCTGGGGCTTCAAATGCAGAATGAGACTGTGCAACAGGAGCTAGGACTCTGCCAATGAGGAACCCTTCGTATACACCACAGAGAATATATTGTTTCTACATACAAGCGTGAAAACCACAGGCCAGAAAACCTTCCTGGCAGACCTCAAATTGAAAGGCAGCATTCTCCCAACACAATTTTCTGACCTCATATGATGCTAACTATACAGGGAAAAAGATACAGGATGACAATTTACATATGTACACAACTTCTGAAGTTCAAAGAACTGGTGGCGACATTTATATGGAGCGACCGGTATTTGGTCAAAGACAGAGCAGATGAAAACCCAATGTGAGGACTTACAATGTAGCAGGGCTCACAGTAGGCCTTCTTCTCCACGGCGTAGAAAGGCTGTCCTCGGAGCTTGTTGTTGCAGACAATGCAGGTGAAGCAGTCCACGTGGAAGACCTGATCCATGGCGGTGCATCCTGTCCCTTCCCCAACCACGTTCTCCCCACAGCGAGCACAGCGGCCTGGAAGATAAGGGGTTGCTTGTTACAAAGGAACTCCGAGATCCTCCCAAGGAAGGCAAGGTAAGAGACAGCAGGTTCAACCTGGAGACACAGCACTATTGCCATCACGACACTAACCAGCAAGCTCACCATGGTCTCCACTGCCATCACGACACTAACCAGCAAGCTCACCACGGTCTCCACTGCCATCATTACACTAACCAGCAAGCTCACTACGGTCTCCACTGCCATCACTACACTAACCAGCAAGCTCACCACGGTCTCCACTGCCATCACTTACACTAACTAGCAAGCTCACCATGGTCTCCATTGCCATCACTACACTAACCAGCAAGCTCACCATGGTCTCCACTGTCATCACTACACTAACCAGCAAGCTCACCACGGTCTCCACTGCCATCATTACACTAACCAGCAAGCTCACCACGGTCTCCACTGCCATCACTACACTAACCAGCAAGCTCACCATGGTCTCCACTGCCATCACTACACTAACCAGCAAGCTCACCATGGTCTCCACTGCCATCATTACACTAACCAGCAAGCTCACCACAGTCTCCACTGCCATCACTACACTAACCAGCAAGATTACCACGGTCTCCACTGCCATCATTACACTAACTAGCAAGCTCACCATGGTCTCCACTGCCATCACTACACTAACCAGCAAGCTCACCACGGTCTCCACTGCCATCACTACACTAACTAGCAAGCCCAACATGGTCTCCTCTGTGAATAGCAGGAGTCTACCTGAGTCAACTGGGCAGACAGCTAAGGCTCCTGAGAGAGTGATGGAGGAAAGCACATGTTTGATGCTGAGTCCGGGGCACTGCCTCTAATCACATACATGTGAGTGCAGGATTCAGGATGTTGGGGCTGAAAGGGCAATCTACTGAACAGAACACATCCGGCAAGCCTTTGTCCCTGGAGAGTCTGCACATCAGTCAGCGTGTGCGCTTCATTTCTTTTTCTAGTCCTGGTTGTCAATCCTCTGTAGTCGGCCCTCAGTGATGGGCAGATCACGTGGTAGGTATGCACCTCTATTTCCGGAGCACTGGGGCTGTTAGAAGGTTTCCTTCTGTGGAGTCACTAATGTAGCCCCACCCATGATCCTAGTTCTGATCTCAGGGGCTCAGGAAGCAAGGCTCATCTCATGCACTCGTGCACCATCTAAGATCCTAGAGTCCAGTCAGCACCACCTCTCAGTCTTAGCTTGAACATCATGTAATGGTTCCACTTAATATAGGGTTGGGAGTTTCTTAGGCCCTAGATCTCACTGTCTACCCAGTGTTCTGTAAAGCTACAGCATTCTTAAACTGCTTAAGAAAGCTGGCACACCTGTATGTCCATCTGGTTATATTTTAAAGAACATATTAGCATTTAAACAGTCATAGAATACAATTTAGGATAAAATTTTTAGGACTAGGTGTATTTCAGTGATAGAGCATTTGCTTAGTATGTACTAGGATCATGAATTCAAACTACAGGACCAGAAAGAAGAAAAATTAATAAAGAAGGGGGTGGATGGGATTAGCTTGAGTGAGAGGCTCTGTATCTCAATACCCTGGGATTGCAAGGGCCACAGCCGCCTTGACCCCTTCAGTTCATGTCTACTAGGCAGAAACAAGACCCAACTAGGTAACCATAGGCAACTGGGAACATCACCAAGCACCTGTAGGCTTTTGAACATACATTTCATAGACCTAGCTTTGTGGATGGCTGACATTTTCTTGAAGCTCTTCTGTCAGCTCATTTCCTATTCATGAC
Source organism: Peromyscus attwateri (assembly GCA_902168425.1). Lineage (NCBI taxonomy): Eukaryota > Metazoa > Chordata > Mammalia > Rodentia > Cricetidae > Peromyscus > Peromyscus attwateri. The sequence goes on along the minus strand of CABHPP010142389.1, from coordinate 50,086 downwards.
ACTCTATGTGGACATATTACTATTATTCTTACTCTAAAGATGAGGAAAGTTAAGTCACAGAAAATATTCAAATAACTTCATGCCCAAGCAGCCTTGCTTGAGTATTGCCTACTCCTATCCCATGGCTCCATTGCCCGTTCTGAGCTCTGCATGAACATCAGTGCGGATCTGGCATTATGGAGCATTACGGAATGACTTTGCACTGGAGAAGGCTTTCAGCACCCCGTCACATTGGACTGACAAGCCACTTCACACTCAGAACTGGGAGGGGTAAATGTTTCACTAAGAAGAGGTAAACATATTTCTCTCTGATTGCACTTGGTCCTGGAAATATTCCTTTGTATTCTGTTGCAGGACTGGAGCACATCTTTAAAAAATTAAACAAACAAACTTGAAGTATCATCAATCAAACACTGGGAAGAGTTCAAGTTTTAAAAAATGGACTGCCTCTGCTACAGTTGTGAAATTTCAATATTGTGAAATTTCAGCATTGTATTTTTTATATTTAATACAATTATAAGATTTGTTATATGGTTTGTAGTTGTTTTTAAATAAACTCTTCCATCCAAGAGTTATCTTACACTTATTTTTTAGTATTAGATACAGAATTAGAAATGCTCCTTTAAATTCATGTATCTTTTCTGCTAATAGTAAGAAAATTAATTTTCTTTCATTTGGTACCATTTTGTGATTATGCTGAAAACAACAAACCTTACTGGTTTACTATAAAACTGAGTATGCTCTGTTTGAAAATTGATGATATACGTCTGAGAATTTCTTGCTAACAAATGACAGTTGATTGTAGAAAATATAGAGGGGTGGGGCAAAGAGATCAATCCATGTAAATATTATTACGAACCCACTGAATTCCCATGAGAAGTATAATTTTATAATATAAATTAAATATAAGTATAAATATAATATAATATAAATAACACTTATTTTTCTATATTAATTTTTCCTTTCTGTAAGTCAAAAGGATCACTTAATAGAATGCTGAGAAGCACATAGGATTTAAGAAGTATACTTTGCCAAAATAAGGATTGGATCATGTGATGGCCAGGGTGGCCGGCTGGGCAGCAGAAGTAGCTGATTGGGTTTTGACCATGAATGTTCAAAGTGCAGTTTATGAAATAAAGAGCCCGAGCCTATAAGGCATTGGCAGAGCTGGACATATCCTGGGTCTGGAACAATTTTAATCACTAGCTTACAGGAAAAGCTTGCTCTAGAAAGGAAAGATTCAGTTTTCAATCTACTGAGCAGACACTCCAAGGATCTGCTCTTTGTCCAGTACAACAGGCTGCTTTTGTGTGACATGAAGAAGTGGACTAGTCACCATCAGTGCTTCTTACAGTGACTGTGAAACCTCCTATGTCCAAACAATCCATGACAACATGTGCGGCATGCTGTAGGAAAAGTGCTATAGAAATATGCAAGGGAAATCACCTCCAAGAATACTCTGTAAGAGGTTCCTGAGGAAATAGGCAATTGAATTTGACCTTAAAGAAGGGAATGTTGACAGGTAGAGGTGGAAGGCAGAAAAACATTGCAGCTTTTTCCACAGCAAGGATGAATATCTGTGGCTTACTGGAGGCAAAACACTGTAGTGCCTGGTGATGGCACAAGGTTTTGTCTGCTCGCCACAAAGCAGATGGCCTGCATTCCCAGAAACAATTCCCTCTTTATGTCTGGGGAATATTCTTCCAGAGTAGGTCAGGCTAATGTGCTGGACCCAGACATGACCAGTTCTGTTACCCCCTGTATTTTTCCTGTTCTTGGGATAAATTAGGGACACCAGCCTCAAGGGCAGCCAGTCTGGCACCTTACGATTCACAGGCACAGTAAAAAAACAGCAAAGAACAAAAGTTAAAAATAGCTCTACAAACCAGCAACAGAGAAAAGGTGCCCAAATGTTCCCCCTTTACATTAACAAAAATGTACAAACTGTTCCTTGGAGAGGGGTATTCAGAATGCAAGGCGAGCAACTCAAGCCGAGGGTATCCTTGCTCCTCGTGGGACTTAGGCTATACATTAGTGAAAGCACACTACAACCTTGACACCCATCTTTTAGACCAAAGTCTCAGTGCTGTAAATAGGTAAAGTCAGAGGAATGTTGACAGGCTTCAAGGCATCAGGGCATGAAGGAAGCACAGTTGACTAGGCCACAGGAAGCAGGGGCTGTGACCCCCGGCCAGCACACAGGGCTTCTAAGCAATGCTTAGCAAATCAAATGAACCAAGGACAGAGGACCAAGAGCCTACACACATATCGAAAGTTTTTATGTATTATTAACGTCTGTAGCCAGCTTCGGGTCCTGTGCATCCTTCTCCTCTTTCCCATGTGCAGCGACTTCCTTAATGTTGATGAAACCAACTATATAAATCAAGTTTCCTTATCCTGGGACACTACAAGGGCTTCCTCATTGTTCTGAAACCCGTGGTTGTCTTACTACTACAAACAGAAAGGCCTGATGGGAGTCTTAATAATTGGGCTAAACTTGAATGGCCAGATTGGATTTGAAATGGAAAATAGGCAAGATGTCAGTAGAGAGTGGAAGTCTGGGAAAACCAACAGGCTGAGCAAGTACAGGTTATGAGTATTCAGAATTACTTTCATGCTTGGAGTTTGTGTTTACTTTATAACTTGCAAACAGAATTTTACGTAAAAGCACTTCCCTAATAATCACTGCATGCAAAGGGCAGTTTCCAGAAAGTGTGTAAGGACTTTGCTCTGTTCCTCACACTCTGCTACCCTTCCCTTTCCGGTCCTTATCCCTCTTGTTAGTCCCTTTGTTACTGGGCTGGCTAGTTTTATGTTAGCTTGACATAAGGCATGGTCTGAGCGGAAGGAACCTTGATTGAGAAAATTCCCTCATTGGATTGTGCTGTGGTGGAGCATTTTCTTAATTAGTGATTGATGAAGGAGGGCCCATCCCACTGTGGGTGGTGCTACCCCTGCACTGGCAGTCCTGGGTTTTATAACAAAGCAGGTTGAGTAAGCTACAAAGAACAAGCCAGTAAGCAGCACCCTTCCATAGTCTCTGCATCAGCTCCTGCCTCCAGGTTCCTGCCCTGCTTCAGTTCCTGTCCTGACTTTCTTCAATGATGAACTCCGATGTGGAAGTGCAAGCCAAACAAACCCTTTCCTCCCCAAGTTGCTTTTGGTCATGAGGTTTTATCAAAGCAATAGTAACCCAAAGACAGCTATCCCAGAAAGTTTTATTCCTATTTTGCCTGTGTATATGTATGTGTGTGTGTATGTATGTATGTATGAAAAATTTAGGAACCAAAAGAAAAAAAATAAAATGAAATGTCTTTCAGAGAATTAATTAGTTTGATAAAATTATCTCCAGTTGTATTGATTTTCCTACAAATCATTACTTCATTCTTCTTCTTCTTCTTCTTTTTTTTTTTTAAAGTGAAACATGGGCCATAGAGGAATGCTGCTTACTGGATTGCTCCCCATAGACTGCTTTCTTTTTCATTTTTAAAAACATAATTAATTTTACATTTTAATTAAAATATAATTATCCCACTTCCCCATCCCTTTCCTGCCTCCAGTCCCTCCCTTGCCTACCCCACTCTCAAACTGATATCCTCTTTTTCTCTATTATTGTTTTACACACACACACACACACACACACACACACACACACACACTCATGCGTGTGCATGTCATCTTGTGTCCATTTTTGTTTGGGTGTATGTGGTTTCAGGGCTGACCACTTGGTACTGGATAACCAATCAGGGGCCAATCCTGGGAGAGGCTGGCGGTTTGCCCCACTCCCAGGATTCACTAGTTGCCTATAGTTCTTTGTGTAGTGGTGGGGCGCTGTGAGAGTGAGATTCTTCACTCTTCTGCATTAGCAATTCTACTGATAGCCATTGTTCAAGTCGTATTTGTTTTTTAACTCATTTATTTATTTATTTTTTTATGTACATAGGTGTTTAGTCTGCATGGATGTCTGTGCATCACGTGGTGTGCCTGGTGTCTGAGGAGACCAGAAGAGGGTGTATCCCCTAGAACTGGAGTTGCAGGCAAACGGTTGTGAGTCACCATGTGGATGCTGGAAATCAAACCAGGGTCCCTTGGATTAGCAGTCATTGCTCTTAGCCCCGGAGCCATCTCTCCAGCCCCAACTTCATTCCTCCTCTATTGACAGACACCTAGGTTCATTTCATAAATCCCGTATTGTCAATAGTGTTACCATAACTATCAATATGCATGTGATATGCTGCCTTATGGTCAGTCCTTGAGGTAAATTGTGAATAGCACGACAGTACCCATCACTATGCAAGGATCTCTGTGATATGCACAGTCTTTGAGGTGAGTACCCCACAGGTGGGAGAGCTGTGTCATACGGTAGACATATTGTTATCTGAGAAACTGCGGTACTCATTTTCAGAATGGCTGAAACAGGTTACATTCTCGATAGCGTTGTATGACGTCTCCTTCCTGTTCACATCTTCTCTAGCACTCATTGTGATTTGTTTTTTTAATGACTGCCACTGTGATGGAGGTCAAATGGAATCCCACTGGAGTTTTACTTTGAATTTCTATGATGACTAGTGAGGTTGAACATTTTCCACATTTATTGTGCATTTACGTTTAATTTTTGAGAACTGTCTGCTCGTTGCATTAGCCTATTGATTGTGTCATTTTATTTCTTATTATTTAGCTTTTTGAGTTGACTGTATATTCTAGATACTAATCCTCTGTCAGGATTAACCCTAACCCTAATCCTAACCTTACCCTTATGATGAAGAAAAAGTGGTATTGACAGATTGCATATTCTCAGCCCAAGAGATCGATAACATGAAAGTTCAATCCGAGCCTAGCTAGTCTAGAGTCTAGTTAGAGTCCACCCACCTACTAACTTTGGAAATATAAATCCCTAAACACAAGTGGCCTGACAGAATGTTCGTGAAGCATAGAACACACTTAATAAAAATATTAGCCTGTCTTTTGGCCAATGCAAGTTTCTTCTCGAGTAAATTTCTACACATAGGTATGATGTAGTCCCACTCTTAATTCTGAAGCCATCCTCTTTAGCATTAATTTCATGGTTGATCTGTTAACAGAAAAACTGACACTAACAACAGTATCAACCACTACTGGAACATTTTTATTTTTGAGGTCTGGTTGAATTTATTCCCTGGTTTCTATAATGAAACAGCTCCATTCAAAGGTTAAATCAGTTCTCTTACTTTTAGATATTGTGGTAGAAAATATTCTAGTTTAACACTGAGGTGACCTGTGGGGATGTTTCTTTGCAGGTAGTGTGTGTCAGCACCTTGTAACATGATCTGCCCAGGACATCAACAAGTGTTCCTTACATTAATATAGTGCCTTGCAGCCTTCAGAAACTTTCTTATACGTCCATGCAGTGGAACCTTCAATAATCTTTTAAGGCAAAATTCCAAGAGTCACCTTCATCCCAACAAACAAAGAACAGACATGCCAGAAAGTTTAGTGACCTATGGAAGGAGCTGGCTAAGTGTTCAAGGTGGGATTTAAGACTATTTTAATTCATTTCTCAAAATCAGCTCCAGCAAAAGAATATACTACAAATGAGGTGGACCCTGTGTATGTGACCTATAATAAACATGTAGACATGGATAGATAAAAGGAAGCACTCTTTACAGATGGAAAACTGAGACTCGTCTTGTTAAGGAGAATTAGGTTTTCTAAAATGTCTTTTTTACATCCATTTCACAAAAGGAAGTAAGCACTAAACACACACACACACACACACACACACACACACACACACAAAAAAAAACAAAACAAAACCAAACACACTTTGTGAAATTACCTTACTGGTTGATTTCCTTCAAAGTTGCCTTATTAGCCCTTTTTTTTTTATCTTAGATATATTTTATTATTTATTGACTGTGTCCTCTCCAAAACTCAGGTTTAGTCAACGTGATCATATTAAATCATATTAAAAGGTCAAAGGGCGTCTCCCTCAAGGCCCTCTAAGGGGGTTTTATGCAGCATGCCACTGTGTAATGATGCACTAATGGGGTACCATCTGGGAAGGACACAGGGGCCTGGACAAGTCAACAGAACCTTGCCAGTGTCTTGATGTTGGAAACCCCATCCTCTAGAGCTGTAAAGAAATCTCTGTTCTTTACAAATTATATAGTCTCAGTAATTATATCATAGCAGCATAAAACAGACTACAACAATGTGCGGCTACTAAAAGATGTCTGCCTTAGCGTAACTGCTCTAAGGGGAGAGACAAACTTAAATCATAAAAAGACAAAAATGCAAGTTTTAAGTATAATCTTTTGAATTTCTGATTCATGTGGAATTTTACATAAGACAATGAGTTATCCAATGAGTTGGCACAGGAACAAGCTCTTGAATGGTTGGGAAGTAGGTAGCAAAGCTGACCTTTGAGTGATCAAACAGTGATCTATGAGTCAGCTAATATGACCCTTACATGCAAGGCTAGGACTAGTGGCAGGTGACAGTCTCAACTGGCACTATCTCTGTAGGAAGCCAATTAGTCTTCTTGTCTATTTAGAGACCAAATGTCCAGAATGTGCTACTGAGAGGATTCAGATAGGCCCTGAATGTGTAGAGCATTGACTGTCTCATTCAATTCGCTTACTTATAATAGAGAACAAAGGTTAAGAGAGAGGTTGTGATTTGAGTAAGATTCCATAGCAATCAATGGCAGAACCAGGATTGAAATCCAGGCCCTTGGGTGTTCTAGCAGGCTCTACACACTCCCTCCCAAATATGCTACATCCTGTATTAGTGCCTTTGTACGATCAGGTGCAATTACCTGAGCATACATACTTTCTCCCTCTCTATGATGAAAATGTTTCTTTGTAAAAATAAATATTACCTGGAACACTGCTGAGTCTACAGGGAAGATACCAGAACAAGTTAAGCTCTTGCACCATCAGAGCCAGCATGATCATTTCACTTTTCTCAGAAACACTTTGGAACGCTGCAGACTTATCTGCTGTGTTCTGAAAACTCAAGAGACGGTAGCAGGCTGGGAGGGAGATCTGAGTCAAGAACACAGGTTCCAGGCCCTGTTTGGCCACAGCTGCTGTGAACTAACTGTTTTACACAATGTTGTTGCGTATTCATTTGATGGAAGGGTTCCCATTTTGCGCTTTCCTTTAAATGAACATAAAGTACAAGGAGTAATTGCAAGGTTCTGGGTAGAAGAATTGGGTTTGGGTCTAGATATAGCATACATATGACCTGTGACCTTAAGCAAGTTACTTCACCTACTGGAGCCCCATATAATACAAGAATATCAACCTTAGTCTGAGAGATTTGAAGGTAGTATGGAGAAGAGTCTCTCTCTCTCTCTCTCTCTCTCTCTCTCTCTCTCTCTGTCTCCCTCTCTCTCTCTTTCTATACAATATACACACACTTATGTGTATTATAAAATATTAATTCCTCTAAGATATATTGTTATAAATATGGAGATGGAAGATATACACAAGAGTAAAATGTACATATATATCTAGGGCTTCCATTAGAGGACCACCTTGTAGGAATTTCTATGTGAAAACTGAGTGAAATGTAGGGGTGATTTTGAGGAGGCCAATGCCTTCAGAACATTAGTGGTGTCATTTATATTCACAGTGGAGTGGGTAAATGAACGCCACGTAGAGCTGACCTAAGATGACCGTGTCAGAATTCAAAGAGACTCACAGGCATGGAGTCTCTGGACCTCAGGCCTTTCCACTGCTGTGTCTCTGTAAAATCCTCTTCACTGCACTGCCATCTGTACCTGATTCCATCTCCAGCACTTGCTTAGCAACACTGAGCTCTCCAAGTGCTGAAGTGACGTCTAGGGAACAGTTATTAATATCTGTATGTATGCACACAGTATGTGAAAATATGCAGGATTCAAAGTGATTAGTGTATTACTTGGAGGTAATACTTCCCACCGGGACTGCGCTCCTGGAAAACGCTTCCCCAACCGCGGCTGCTTGCCATCACCCGCTATCACTCACCGGAACATTTGGGATAAAAATGGTGTCGATTTTAAGGAAACACACTTCTCAATTTCTTTGTTAACATTTGAATAAAACATGAGAAGGTTTCTATTTCTCCCTTCTCTTTCATTCAGAGAATAAGTCCCTTCGCGATCTTGCTTTGTATGTGAGAGAAAATAGTTGTCCTTCTTTGCCACCTTCCGACTGGCAGAATCACTTGGTTGTAAATATAAAAGTTTAAAACTATTCTAATGAACTCTGCTGGCACTCATATTTTCTGAGCTGCATACAAATGCTTTACAGAAGAAAACAGAAAGAAATCACCAGGGCTGATCAATCTGAAAGAACATCAGAGAGACCTGCAGAAGAAAGGCATTGAAATTCTATAGGAAGGACCTGGTTGGGCCAGAGGGGAACACTTTATGAACCCATGTGAGACCTTGGGATAAACAACATTTCCTAGGAGTCACAGACCTGTGCTGATAACATCCTCTTGTCCGGCTTTCTGTTGCTATGGTAAACAATGTGACCAAGAGTAACTTGGGGAGGAAAGGGCTTACCGCACCTTATCGTTTACAGGAAGCCAGGGCAGAAACTCAAGACAGGAACTTAAAGCCGGAACTACAGAAGAGCGCTGGCTTCAGGCACACCCTTAGCTGCCTCTCTGTAACCGTTCTTGCCATCTTGACACAAACTTACACATACATATCTGAGAAGAGGAAGTCCCTGTTGAGGAACTACCTCTGTCAGACTTGCCTGTGGGCACACCTATGGGGCCTTTTCTTGAGTAATGATTGATGCTAGAGGACCCAGCCCACGGTGGGCGGTGCCATCCCTGGGGAGGTAGGCCTGGGCTATATGAGGAAAGTAACTGAGCAGACCAGTGGCAGAGCAAGCCGGTGAGTAGCATTCCTCCCCGGCTGTGGCTTCAGACTCTGGCCTGGACTTTTCTCAGCCGTGGACTGTAATCTGTAAGGCAAACAAGCACTGCCCCCGCGCCCTCCAAGTTGGTTTGGTTTTGGTCGGCAACAGAGCAACAAAGTAGCAGTTTCCAGTTTTTCTTTCCTTTCTTTAGACGGGGGTCTTACTATGTAGTCCTGGCTGGCTTGGAACTCATTACCGAGACAATGCTGGCCTGGAAGTCACAGTGATCTGCTAGCTTATGCTTCCTGTGTACTGTGATGGCATGAACTGGAATACCTGGCCAGCTACCTTCTTATATAGCCCAGGCTACCCCCCTCAACAAAGGAACATCCCACAGTAAGCAATGCCCCAAACCAGCCCCATCACCGACAAAATAGATACATGAATCAAGAGTTGTTTTAAGGACTTCTTCCTACTTTAGCTTTTCATTCCAACATCCATTTTGTAAGACAAGCACATACACTGAATTACATCAAGACTGACTCAAGGTACAGAGCAGATCACTCAGTTGCAATGTCTGCATAGCCTTTCAGGACTCCGCATTTTAAAGACATTGTGAAGGTTATGAAATTAAACAAACAAGAAAACCTGGAAGTGGCTATGTTCCATTGATGCTAGCGAATTACTTCTGAGCAATCCCTCTCGAGCAATCCCTCTCGTGTGAAAGTCGCTCCCATATTTAGGCTATCATGTTCAGTAAACACTGCTAATTTTACAAGATGACTAATACCCATGTGCCTAATAACTAGAGAGCCAAATCAAAGGTCCTCCCTTACTGAGCTTATATGAAGCTCAGAAACCATGTGAACCGCTTACCGAGAAACTAGTACTGTTTTCTTGTATCACTATGTGATATTATTTGAAGTTCATCTTGGGCAAGATTTACACTGGGAGTGCAAAGGTGAAGGTCTTCAGTGACTATTTGGACCGTCAACACAGCTTGGCATTGTCAACATTCGACGGAGTTCAAAGTGGAGATAGTTACAACAAATACAGCTTGCTTTATTTCTGAAACAAACTGTGCACATATTTGTGGCCATCCTACTAATCAACCTGTAGACTGTTCCTTTCATCTCCTCAGTGTGCTACTCCCACCCCCCCCCCAGTTACAACATGTTGGGGTTATTTTTTGCCATCTGGAATATATTCAAACTGTTCTCTTATAGGCACCGGAGAGAGAATGGTACAAATGATTAAGAGTCTGAAGAGTCTGACTCTGTAGAAAGATTAAAGAGCTCTCTCTATATATGTAACACAACGAGGCTGGAGGATGACTAAGGAGTGCCATGATGACGGTCTATAAATACTCGGAAGGTGTAAACACCGAGGAATAATTTAGCTGGCTGCAGGTGGTACAACGGGGAGAGATGGTGTCTCAGAGGAGGGAGATGATGGTTAGTAAGGAAAACTTCAAGAGCCTCAGATGTTATCCATGGGAGGTGGGAGGATGAAACATGAAGGGCAGCTGCAAGAGCCATGGGATGGGAATCCGAAGACATGGCTTGGCTTTCTCATCCACAGAAAGGTGGTCATTTGGCCAGCACGGGCCACAGTCTCACTTTTATAGGCTAGTATGTGACCAAGGAAGATTTAGAGGTTTCCCAGTGTTGCTAAAATGATGAATCCCAAGGCCTGGGAAGTCCTATTATGTGGTACAGGAACAAGGACAGAAAGCATGAAAGAGTGGTGAGCCCCTCCATCTATCTTTTTTACACCATTGCTTTCCTTAGACTAATTTTTGAGGAACTTACCACCTCCAAAAGTTTGTGTAAGAGATTTACTAAGTTCGAAAGCTTGAACAATGTACTTTAAGTAATTCTTATTTGAAAGGTCCTAGACTATTTAGAATAGCTATGGAAGTTATACTTGCATGAAATATTTACTGACCTATTTATATGGCAGCCTAACAGAGACAGCAGTAACCGCCTTGCATGGCTTGGTAAAGTGGGTGAAATACTTCCCTCGTTTTCCACATATACTGAAGTTCCCGCTTAGTTTTCAAAGCCTACGTCTCCTTGCTAAACTCTATCTGATCAGCTTCCTGTGCACAACCCAAGCCCGGTTTTTGAGAGAATTTCGTTCTTACCTGACTCTTGTGGTCTTTCTATGTAGCTCCCTAATAACGTTCCACACGTTTCATATTGCTACCCTCCTAGAAACTGCATTCAAAATACAACTTGGAACAAAGGATTGCTAAAGATGCCTAGAAGAATAGAGGAATACTCATTCAATCTCCAGGAAGATTGAAAATATTTTAATAGAACAGTTATTGCGCATGTAGCAAACCCTCTTAAAGACATGTAGACAGGATAGATAACATAGAATATACACACTCAAATGGATAGCTGTTAAGTGATTACTATACAGATCAGGCACTGGAAGTCACTAGGAAGATAAAGATGAATGGGGCCTGGCATTGACCTTCGCTAGAACACACGGGCACACAGTTACAACATAACATATGGAACCAATCAGATAAGGCTTAGAAGGGAGGGAGTGGACTCCTGTTGAAAACTAAGTCGGAACTTTAGTATAAGGGGAAAAGATGGAAGGCACAAAGGACTTTAACAAATCGTGCAGCCAGTGAGAGCACCTAGCGGTCAGGACCTACTGGTGTGGGAGACGGGAGGGACTGGGCTGCAGCCATGGACCCAAGGCAGGTCAAGGAGGTTTTTCTACAGAAGACTAAGCAATACCAAAATTATCAAATGGATAGAAGTGGCTTTAAGCCACAACCATACATGATTATATACACGTTCTAACAACATCTCCAGACATGAAGTGGAGGAAGGACTACGAAGGAGGATAGAGGTTGAGAAATTCGTTTATAAGCCACTGTGATAGTTCTGCAAAGAGAGGAAATCGGAGTGGAAGAGAAATAATGCTTTCTGCCTTTTATCTGCCCACCTACCAGCTAAACCTTATCTTCTTTAATCTGCAGACTAAGACAAAGAGGCCCCGAAAAGTTAAATCTCATTTACTAACACACAACCAACACAAGCAGTGCCAACCCTTGCCCAGTAGTTACTCGATGCTAAAAACCATGCTGCTATGACGCCTAGTTATACAGGCAGGTACCAGCAGCTGGCAGTGTGGTTGGGGAAGAGGGAGTCATTTAAAATGTGTTTCAAAATGTAAAGGACAAGGGCACAGACTGAATGGACAAAGAAGGAAAAGTGGGGGACAGCTTCCACATTCCCACTGTGGACATAGTTTTGTGGGTGACCAGAGAAGTGAGTATAACTAAGGGCCCCTCACTTGTGCATCTGTTTATGTGCCTTTGCCTGAGAGAGAATGGGTGCGTATGTAGATGGACACACTTCTGAATATTCATGACTGTGATCTTGTGTGTATGGTGGTAGTTCGATCATTGGAAGCAAAATATTAAAACTCATCATGAAAAATAGTATTGGAGAGAGAAAGCAAGCTTGATATCATCCAGTTCCTACTAGTGTACAAATGTAAAAGTGTACAAATTACTCCAATAGTTGGCAAACGTTAAGGAAAGAGAAACACATGCATACACACACACACACACACACACACACACACACACACACACACACCAAACAAAAGACTGACTTGACCAGATTCAAATAGAAATCTGGTCCTCAAAACAGCTTAGGTACCCAAATGAGGCTACAATCAGAATGGGAAACTGGTCACTTAAATTTGTCTACTCAGTGCATTCCTGTGTGTGACTTGCTTTCCTTTTGCCCCTTTCTTCAGAAGGAAGGCTAGTCAGGCCTTTGGAGATGTTGATCAGAGTGCCTGGGAATCTTACAGGTGGGATGCTGCCTCAAGGGAAGTTACAGGGAATCCCATTAATTAAGAGTCTTCTCCAGCTTTGGAATCTCCATGACAACCCCCTCCTGTGCCTTTCACCTAGCAGATTCACCTGTATCACACAGACTAGGTGGCGGGCCAATACTCCACTGGCTAGTATGTCTCCATCCTTTCCCCTTCACAGACCCACTCAAATCAACTTTAAACAGTAAAAAAGAGAACACAGACTCCATTTCCACTCAAAGACCTCTTTAGCCATATGCCTTTGACAGGGCACAACCAACCAATCCCCACGGCCTCATTCCTGCCCCACGAGTCACCAGAATCCCTCCATTTGATCCCAAATCTGTTCATAACAGTTGAAGTTACTCTCGCAATTCTGATGAAAAGAACGAACTCAGCACGAGTAAAGGTCTCAGTCCTAAGCACTGGGAGAAAAAAAACAAAAGAGTGAGAGTGAGTTGGGTTCTTAGACCCCAAGTAGAATGGACTGGAACAGTTTCATCAAGATATTTCACTTAGGTAAGCAATGTAAACTGTTCAGTTAGGTTTGTGCAAGCAAACTTCAAAACATTTGAGAGAAACACAAAAACATTTCGAAGCAGGCCATGCTCACAACGTCTTCATGAATGTCATTAAGTTCTTATTCTTTTCTAAAGAAGGCCCAAATGGTGTGTGCACATGAAGAAATTAGGCAGTATGGTTCACACTGACACAAAACTGATAACCCTCACTTAAATATGCTTCTGCCTTCTGTAAAATACACCGGAAAAATAGACTTCATGCTGTTTATTTAAATAAACTAAAATTTACAATTTATTTTGTGTGTGTGTGTGTGTGTGTGTGTGTGTGTGTGTGTGTGTCTTCTTGCATGTGTGTGCATCATGTGCGTGCAGGTGCCCCCAGAAGCCAGAAGAGGGCATTAGATCCCCGGAACTGCAATTAGGAGGCTGTGAACATCTCAGTGTGTGAGTTAGGAACCACAGCTGGGTCCTCTGTAAGAGTAGAAAGTCATCTTAATTCCCATAACTATACTTTTGAGTATCACATGTAATACCTGAGCCCATTTTTTTTTTTTTTTTTTTTTTTGCTTTTTCGAGACAGGGTTTCTCTGTGTAGCTTTGTGCCTTTCCTGGAACTCACTTGGTAGCCCAGGCTGGCCTCGAACTCACAGAGATCCGCCTGGCTCTGCCTCCCGAGTTCTGGGATTAAAGGCGTGTGCCACCACCGCCTGGCCCTGAGCCCATTTTAAGTGAGCATTTTGATTATTTTTAATAAATGTCTAAGGCTATAGCTGTCACCATGTCCAAGCCAGAACACACTGCTATGGCCCCATGTCTTTCTACTGTCACTGCTCCCTACCCTCAGCAAGCCTCTGTTCTTTCGCACATTACCATCTTCTTTCCTATCAGAGATGTGTCCTGTTTTACTGTGTAAATATGATGCAGTTCCTCCCTTCACCTACAGATGGAGTTGTAGGTGAGAGGACTCTGCCAGCTTTTCTCTATTACAAACAAAGCTGCTATCAACTGTTGTGTGCAAGTCTGTGTGGAAAGGGGTTTTGGTTTGCTTTAGGCCAACACTTAGGAGAAAATCTGGGTCGTGTTGAATGTGTGTTTAGTTTTTAAAGATACTAAGGAGGTGTTTATAAAGTATCCATTGTACTGTGCCCTCCCTGCAGTTCATGGGAATCCCAGCTGTTTCTTGTCTCAGTTCACACGTCGGACTGGGAACTGCTTCAAATCTCCTCCACTTGAATTTGTTCCTAAGCCACGTGCAGGGACTTCGTAGGAATTTGCTTCTGGAAGACCACAGATATGGAGCATATTTTCATTTGATTATTACTTTCTTCAGAAAAGTATCTGTCTAAACCTTTTGCCCACTTTTACATTGTGCCCCTTTGGTTTTTATTGAGTCATAAAAACACTTTCTGTAGTTTAGACACATACATTTTTTTTTAGATGCATGCATGTGTATCTACATGCATGGCTTGGCATTTCATTTTTCAATGGTTTCTTCTGGAAAACAGACTTTAGAATTTTCTGCTTTTCCCTTTTTGAGGACAGGGTCTTCTTATAGAGCCCAGGCTGATAGGGATGCGATTTCTGGTCCTCTTGCCTTAGCCTCCCATGTCCCGGGACTACAGGCTTAAAGTGCCATGCCTACTTTCTAGAATGTTGATGAAATGGAATTTATCCTTTTTCTTTTGTGGACTTTTTAGTATATCATACATTAAATCTTTTACTGCCCTGAATTCTTAAGAACTTTCTGGGAGTTTTTATTTCATAAAAATTTCATAAAAACTTTATAATTTTGGCTTTTATATCCAGTTTTTGATCCAAAATACACATAAGACTTCTATAATTTAAAGTAAAAAAACATCACCAGCAAAATAAAAGGACACTTACATCACGGGAGAGATATATCATGTTCATGTTTGGAAGTCTTTTATTTTTTTATTTTTTTATTTTTTTTTGGTTTTTCGAGACAGGGTTTCTCTGTGTAGCTTTGCGCCTTTCATGGGACTCACTTGGTAGCCCAGGCTGGCCTCGAACTCACAGAGATCCACCTGCCTCTGCCTCCCGAGTGCTGGGATTAAAGGCGTGCGCCACCACTGCCCAGCTTGGAAGTCTTTTTAAGGTGTCAATTCTTCTCATTTGATTTATATAAGTAATCCTATGGGCTTTATTGATATGAATTGACAAGTCACTTCTAGAATGTAAAAGGATACAAACATTCCAACCAATTTTGACAAGAATAACAGAGTTGGAGGATGTTTTGTCGTCAGCCTCTACCCCCACGAAAAGGAAAGTGGGACAAGGAGATGCTATGTTGTTCAGGCTGGTGGTATTGAACCTGTAACATTGTTGCCTTAGCCTCAAAAGTAGGGGAAACATGTATCCCCATGTCAAGCATGCTACAGGATGTAAACTGCCTGAAACCAAGATTTCCTGTAAGGCACAGACAACTGAGGTAGGGGGTATTGATTTGTGCAGACAGGTAAAAGTTTCAAACTTGGCAGGTGGTGGTCACAAATGCCTTTAATCCCAGCACTTGGGAGGCAAAGGCAGGTGTTTCTCATGAGTTCCAGGTCAGCCTGACCTTCATAATGAGTTCCGTACAGCCAAGAGCTACAACAGCGAGACCCTGGCTAAAACAAATGAAAACAAAAAAAAAAAAAAAAAAAAAAAACACCAAAAAAAACCATATTGGGGCTGGAGAGACGTCTCAGTGATGAATCGCCCTTGCCGCTCTTCCAAGAGGACCTGAGTTCTGTTCCTAGCATGGCAGCTGACGACTGTCTGCAACCTCGGTTACAGGAGAGCTGATGCCTCCTTCTGGCCTCTCTAGGCACTAGGCACACACGGTGCACATGTGTCCCTTTAGGCACATATAAACAGTATAAAACAAACAAATTAATCTTTTGTAAAAGTTTCAAATTTAATTATGTAATACTTCTCTCCAGAAGGGCATCTGTCTGTGTATCCTTATGAGATTGTTTTTTCTCAAATCTGTTTCTTTCCTAAATATAATTGTGTATGGTCATGAAAACAGACTAGGCAAAGGATCAGCAACAGATTTTATAATTTATCAGTAGATAAGAATTAGTGCTTCATTTTTACATTAAATAAACATAAAAAACCCCCACACTATTTTCTTTAGTTTTTCTATATATTCGCTTAAGTTTTTTTCATACAATATATTTTGATCATATTCCTCCCATCCTCAACTCTTTCAAGATCCTCCCCACATCCCTACCCACTCAACTTACCAAACCAAACCAAACCAAACCAAACCAAACCAAACCAAACAAAGCACATAAAAGATTCAGAGGTGATTTGGGGTTGGCCAGCTACTCCCGAGCATGTGTCCTGCCTTGGATGCTGGTTGACGTACCCAGTGACACTCAACTGGAGTGATTTTCCTCTCCTCGCTGATATCAATTGCAAGCAGTTTCTTGGTTCGGGGTGGGACTGTGTGGCCACTTTCTGCTCTTTGTGCTGGGATTCTGTATGGTATGAACTTCTGTGAGTTTCCTGTGTGCTGTCACGGTCTCTGTGAGTTCATATGTGCATCAGGCCTACTGGGCCTGGGAGACACTGCTACCTGAGAGTGGTCCACTGCCTCTGGCTTTAACAATCTTTCTGCCTTTTCTTCTGCATACATTCCTGTGACTTGAGGGAAAGGGTTTGATAAAGACATCCCATTTAGGACTGAGTGACTGAGAAATGCACTTTCGGCACACTCTCAAGCTGTTGGTCTGTATGTCAATTACCATTTATTGCAAGAAGACGGGTCTCTGATTAAGACTGAGTGATGAGCAGCGCAGTGGTGGTGCATGCCTGTAATCCCAGCACTTGGGAGGCAGAGGCAGGTGGATCAATGTGAGTTTGAGGCCAGCCTGGTCTACAGAGTAAGTACCAGGAGAGCCAGGGCTGTTTCACAGAGAAACCCTGTCTCAAAAAAAAAAAAAAAAAAAGAAAAGAAAAGAAAAAAGATTGATATGCCGATCCATGAGTATAGCAAAATATAATCAGAAGTCATCATTATACTGCTATGTTCCTTTAGCAGAATATAGTTGTCTTTTCCGAGGGCCCGTGACCTAGCTAGTCTCAGGTTCTTGGCCACTTTAGCAGTGTCAGGTTCGACCTCATGGAGCGGGCCTTAAATTCAATGGGAAAGTTGTTGGTTACCCCATAACATTTGTGCCACTATTGCATCTTATATCTTGCAGGCAGGTCATTGGTGTAGGTCACAGGGTTTGTAGTTGGGTGACATTGATAATTCCTTCTCTTCTGCTAGCATGTAAAGTACCTTCCAGAGCCAAGAGCACTAGTCAGGAGGGGCGAAATTTCGAGTTGGCCATCAGCTTTATATCTCCATGTTCAATGACATAAGTAGGTGTGTTCAGCAATACCATACTATTTTTCTAGTGGTGGGAAATGCCAAATCAGTTTGTAACTTACACTCACTAAAACTGAAAAGCATTTTGTTATGATGATGTCATCTTTCATGGGTCACCCCAGAAAGCTATGAATCCCACATCCTGCTGAGTACATCATGCACGTTTAACTGTCTAATGACAACTAGAAGAAAAAGATTTGAAGTGGTTCCCATCATAGGAGCTCAGCCTTACTTTTCATTCTTACTATTAACTGTGCCTGAAATATTTTAAGTAAGTTATGTGGTCTTAAATTATAAGCACTCTTTTTATAATAATGTTCTTTATTAATAAGGAAATATACCTTCTCTAATGCAGTGAAATAAAATTTTCATAGTGGATTAATGTGGAAGAATAGACACACAATTAAATGTATTTTTTTTTTGGTTAAAACTGATATAGGGTATTTGATTTGAATCATTATGCTTTAATGGAAAATATGAATGTAGCAGAGCATAAGATATAGTATTTTCTTGATGGCCTCTCAACTGAGAAAATGCCTCCATCACCTTGGCCTGCAGACAACTCTGTGGGGTATTTTCTTGATAAATGACCAATGTAGGAGGGCCCAGCCTTCTGTGGGTGGTAACTTCCTTGCACAGGTGGTCTTGAGCTGTCTAAAAAAGCAGGGCTGAGCAAACCACAGGGATTGAGCCAGTAAGCAGCATTCTTCCAGGGCCTCTGTTTTGGTGTCTGCCTCCAGGTTCTTGTCCTGCCTGAGTTCCTGTCCTGACTTCCCTCAGTGATGTGCTGTCACCTGGAACTTTACCATCAAACAAACCCTCCCTTCCCCATGTAGCTTTTGGTCATGGTCACGGTCTTTATCAGAGCAACAGGAAGCAAAGCAGGGCACCTGTTTACAGCTTTGGTCATTCTTCATTGGGTTGTTCATGAAGCCTTTCTTCCTATCCCCAAAGCATATATAACTTCTCCCTTCATCAAATTACTATAGACATTTTAACAGGCAATCAAGTTAATTCAGTGTGTGCTAAAGATAAACATGTAGCTGGCTAATATCAACCACTAGCTTTGGAGTTATAAGCTTACAATACAAACTGTTCATTTACTTATGTACTTCATGGGGATCTCAGTCAATGCCTGGTATCACAAAGAATTCAAATCAATATGCACAGGGGAAAGTCATCATTTCTGAAAGGTATTTAAAAATAACAAGACAGCAATTTTTAAGAAAGGAGTTTGACATTTCTACCAGATAATGTTTTCAATAGCAAGAGTTGAAAGGTACATTATTACTTGATTTATAGGAAGTAAGTCTTACTGATGTCAGGGCAAGGAGTAAATTGAATACAACTTCATAAGAAAAACAAATATAGGGACTGGAAAGACGGCTCACTGGTTAAGAGTGCTTTATTGCTCTTCCAGAGAACTGAAGTTTGGTTCCCAACACCCACATCAGACAACTCACAACTGCCTATAAGTTCAGCCTCAAGGTATTTGATGCCCTCTTCTGACCTCTGTGGGCACTTGTGCCATGTGACACACACACACACACACACACACACACACACACACACACAAACAAAAGAATAAATTTTTTAAAAAAATCAAGTATAGATTTTATACATATATGGATACATTTTAGGGAGCTTCTACAGTAGTAGGTTTTCATGCATTTTTAGAAGTGACCTTTAGTGTAAGTTGTCCCTCCTCATAGTCCCCCCCTTTATCCTCACCCATCCCCTTCCTTAATCCTCTGATTCTAGTTTCTCCTTTCTCTCTCCGTAACACTGTATTCTATTTTCCCTTCCTTGGGAGATCTTCTCTAAGAAATGGAAGTGCATCCCATGTTCATTGATTAAAGAATCGTATTTCCATTTTGTCCATACTATGTATTCAGCGCAGTTCCTATCGGTACATCATCTTGAAAATAAAAGTAGTCCCAACTTTTCATGGAGTCACAAAAATAATCCAAGTTATAAAGCAATCTTGAGAGGAAGAAGAAAGAAATTCTACATGTTGACTGCAAAGTTTTAGTGAAAAAAAAGAAAGAAAGAAAGAAAGAAAGAAAGAAAGAAAGAAAGAAAGAAA
>CABHPP010142389.1:0-30402 GCA_902168425.1 Peromyscus attwateri | reverse complement strand
AAAGAAAGAAAGAAAGAAAGAAAGAAAGAAAGAAAGAAAGAAAGAAAGAAAATCATACCAGTGACATCAAGACAGACGGAGAGGCCAGGAGAGTAGACTAGAGAGGTCTAGAAGGAAGCCCACGCGGCCATCTTCCCTGAGGATGCTTGCTATTAAAACTCCCCTTGACAAATGGTTCTTTGCTGTTTGAGACGTTCCCCAAGGAAGGAGTTTCCAGAGGTTCTCACAATAATTAACTTCTACAGCTCCCCATCACCCCGAGGACTCTGACTCCCCAGAATCACAGGTGACGAAGAGGCAAGTCATTGTTTCTCCCTCCGGAACTGGAAGTTGTCCAAGTTAGCCACAGGGCAACTGCCAAAGGGTACAGGAACCCCAAAGCTGCTCTGAGCTTTAAAAATACCCAGTTAAGTAGAGGTATTCAGTGTTCCTAGTTTACAAAATACCAAAGTCAGCAATGGACTGGACCAGTTTTTCTCAATGCCCTGTTAAGAATTTGTATGTTGATAATAAATTTCAAGTGGTAAGTATAAAAGATTTAAAATATATATATAAAACATAACTGAAAAGTTAAAAATAACCTGGAAACAAATTTCTAAATAACTCTCAGATGGAAAAATGAATCAAAAAACATTTCAATAAGTAAAATAATATTAAAACCCATGGGTCACATACAAAACCAGAGGGGTGTGCTCTAATTTAAATGTAATTAAACTAAAACAATTGAACTAACTCCCAGACTATGATGTTGCAAAACTGAACGAGGAATTAAATCAAAGCACTAAGCTGCACGAATTAAGACTAATATTAAAAGTTGTGAGTTGGGAAAGTATTACACTTCGTAAACACACACACATGCACACACGCACACACACATACAAACATCCCTTATGAAAATTTAACTCAGAAGGCAAATGGAAAAGCCATCAAAGTAACTTAGACAGACAAGAAAGATTTTAGAATTGTAAAGGACAAACACGCCAACATCAACATGCTAATAGAATTGAAAACTTTGATACACTGTATGTTAAATAAAACAAGCCCCACGCCCCAACACAGCAAAAATTGAAACTTTTGATACTCTCATAATCAATGAAGATGTCAAAAAGTTGGTCGTTGACGCAGTTCAGTAGGTGTTTGGATGCAGGAGCAGGGGAGGTCACACTGATCCTGTCACTACCAATGATCACTGAGAAATGGAAGCAAACATAGGCTGTACAACAGCAATCAAGGTATCAAAAAAGAAAAACAATAACAATAAAAGTTATGAATTCAACGAAAGGAAGAAATGCAATTTTAAGAGAGCAAGGTTAATTTGAAAGTTGATGTCAGGGGCTGTGGAAGTAGCTCACTGGGAAAGAAGGCTTGCTCGTTAAAAGCCAGGCTTGACCGTGTGTGCCTATCACCTGAGCACTGGCAGGCAGAGACAGGGGACTCTGAGAGCTCATTGGGAAGTTATCTCATCCAAAACGTGAGCTTGTAGTTTAAGTGAGGGACTCTGCCTGAGATAGAAGGAGTCACCCCTCTAAGACCTGCACCCTCACGGCAGGCACACCAGCAAAAGGAGAAGAGAGAAACTCTTTTCCATACAGACTTATGGGGCAATATGCAGACTGTACATTATTATTCAGAAATGTCACAGATTCCTTCTGAGATTTCACTGAAACATGGTAACATTTACACATATATGTAAGTATTTAGAACATATAAACACATACACACACATACACCACAAACATGCTTGTCTTTTTTGTGAAAGAAAAAATTTCCTAAATTAGACCGTGGACTCTTGACTCCAAACCCATTTTCCAACGCAACAACACAGGAATGGTTCCTCATAGATCATACCCACTCATGGGTCAGAAATGAGCTTGAGATGCAGAGTTGGGCTATGGCCCAAGAAATCAGCCAAAGTGTAGCATTTGGTGACCAAGAACTCAGACCCAGCCACTTACAGCCCATTCCCAAAGTGCTGCTCGCCTAGCTCTTCTCTCACCCAAGCAAGGGGAAAACTTTATCTTTAAAGCAAAATACAAAGTGAAAAGGAGCAGAATGTAGAGTGTCCACAACCCTGGGATCTCAATTTAAAGAATATTTTCACTTATATTCTCCAGCTTGATTGATCTGTGCACCAACATTCTGGAGGATGCACCGTCTCCTTACTATTTGACCATGTCATCGGATTCAGGCATCTTAGAGAAGTTTGTTTTTTTTTTTCCCCTCTTAGGATTTTGTTAATGACCAATCTTGCTTGCTATAATGTCGTGTTTGACTGGCCTTAAAGCAGTAATGAAATCATTGTAGCTCATGGGAGCGCGGCTTCTGAAACGCACATTCGAGCTCATCTTTAGCCTGACGCGCTCCTCTCTTATCTCCTTCCTACATCTTGAAACAACTTCATTCATTTCTGAACTCCATCTGACCCAGTTTCCATTGCTGGAGAGCAACATTTCAACCAGGGAGCCATGTTTGTTTTCTCATCTGAAGGAGGAACCGGAGCTGTGACGCACACGGCCTTTTCTGAGTATCAGTCATACATCCCTACATTCCCTGAGGTCTTCCATCAGACTAGAGCCTTCTATGGTTCAATTCTAGAACCCGACGTAAAGGTTCTCAGAACATAGAACTGTCTGCTAGGATGGGATGAGGGCAGGCGGGCCGTCTCCCATCCTAATTGCTTTTCATTACCTGTTCATACTTTAACACACTCACCTTCTCTACATCTTCATTCGTCTAGTTCTTCCCTAGACCCAGCACTTCTTTGTTAATAAAGAAGGGTGAGGGGTAGGGGTCAACAACAATGTAGGAACACAGGAAAGGAGGAGGAGGAAGCCTGGACCATTTAGTGAGGAACTCGAGGAGAGTGGGAAATGCTGAGGAACAATTATGGCAAGGCTTCCAGCAAGGGTTTCATCGTTCCCAATGCTCTGCTAAAAGGATCCGCTTTACTTGGAAGCACCAATTTGTTCTAACTGTGTCGGGGCCTTCATCCTAAGTTACAATGCCGTTTTCCACAGCTGAAGCACCAGTAAAACTTGTCATCAACTCTGAAGTTTTCCCTTACCGCAAGATTAGTGTTTACAGCAATAATTCAGCCTTTTAACAAACAAGACTTACTGGGACTCTTGCATGTCTCCAAGGACCAAGCTGGCCTTGCTATCTCTAGGTCACTGAGGTATTTACTGGAAGGCCACAGCAGAAGCATAAATCCCCTAAGAGATGACCTTGTTTTAATGCTTGACACCTAGGTTATGTTCCTAGGGATTGGGCAGATCTTAACGGGGAGTGTAGCTGAGGTGATCTAGGTGGACCCAATCTACTTCTACAGAGCCTTCAAAACTGCAGTCTTCCCAAGGAAAGTGTGACTAGGGGAAAACGATCAGAAATGCCATGCTGGGGGTTTTAAGAAGCCTCCAGGGAGAAGAAAGGGCAAACAGGATTACCCCCTCAGACTGAAGAAAGCCATGCAGCATTCCTAATAATACCTTGAGTTCTGACCCACAGAGTAGTAAGATAACAAATACACGTTGCTCTAGGCCCCACATCTGTAGTAATTTACTACATGGATAGGAAACTAACATAGGCACCATAATCGAACACCGACACAATCGTCATCATCTATAACCTTCCTCTTCCATTTATCAAGCCAACTGAAGAAGGGAGAAGGCCTAAGATACGCTACTGTGACGCACTCCCCTTCCAATGTCCCTGTCGAAAGGAGATCTGGAGATCATGTAGCCCATCTTTCTCCAGGCTCCCTGCCATACCTACCAGCTACTGGTCTTTATGGAGGACACAGATGCTGGTAGGTTTCTCATACTCCAAAGAATGGCCCCCACATCTGTGCATATTTGGCAGCACTGATGAGAGAGAGAGAGAGAGAGAGAGAGAGAGAGAGAGAGAGAGAGAGAGGAAGTTGGAAGGGAGCTTGTTAGTGAAGTGGGAGTGTATACAAGGATTTGGAGGAGGGAAATGGGGGCAGAAAATGATCATATTGCATTGTATACATGTATGGAATTCTCAAAAATAAAGAAGAAAGTTTTTTAAAAAGTGGGGGGAACCAAGGTTACAGATGATAAGTTCAATCACATGTTCTTGTCAATTATTTAGGTATCATCTTTCATGTTTCTCAGGTCCATGCTCCTTTTCACCTTGGGAAATAGATTCCATGTGTCCCATTGGATGCTCCTATCCACAGATAGTACAGAATCGTGTAATTGAGTGGGTTGTTACTCACTGTGATTGTAACTTGTGCAATTTAAGGTAAGGCAGAAAAACTGGCATGAATTCTTTTCTTCACATTTTCATGGATACTAAGATTTGTTTTTCTGCAGAGTTTAGCAGCCTCAGCATTTGGGTTTTTCCCCTTCCGCCTATTAACAAGAGCAGTTTCACCTTGCACTTAAAGGAAGCACCTGCCAGTCTGTTTGGCATGTCTGAATTAGCAGCACCTCTGTTTTTGTTCAGGGGCCACTACGAAATGGAATAAGGGTTACTGAACATATGTTCTCTAACAGTGTGACAATCTGTCTGGTGTCAGACATGCTACCAAGTGGTTAAGCAACAGGTGTCACGTGAGGTGTGGGACAAAGGCCCAAGGAAGGGTTCATGTCCTGATTGTGAGGAAGAAGGACATTATCAGGCTTCATCACATTCCCCAGAATGACATGTAATTCAAAACTTACGATTTGTTTAATTTCTAGAATTTTCCACTTCACATATGTAGGCCACGGTATATTCTAGGTAACTGAAACTGTATTAAATAAAACTGTGAATAAATGGGGACTGTGGTATCAAGGTATCTCTTGGGATAATTTACTCAATTCATGACTACTAAGCACTTGATAAGTAAGCAATACACAAAGGAAGCAAGGATTCCACAGGAAGTGAAAGGGTCACATTTTAGCTGGGTGCTTCCACGCTGCAGCTGTAGCTGAAGCTATTACTTTTCTTTAGCATCATTTTATTTCAGACACACACACACATTTGGAGATGGCTTCCCAGGTCCTTTCCATTGTAAAGACAGACAAACGCTTTAGTGGGCAGCAGGACAGAAACAAAGAAAAGCAAGTAGGAGACAGAAGTCAGAAAATACACACAAGGGTTTTCCGACAGCCTGCCTGGTTGTTCCAACTTGGAAGTAACATTGACATCTAGATGTATACACCTTTACACTTCTGAAGACTGGGGGACCCTCTTTCTGCTGAAGTTGGTGGAATCTTCACACAGCGGTATCCCTCTAGTGCTGCTGACATGCACAAATCCAAGGGCAGGGAAAGCATGGCTGACTTGATTTGAAATGCTGTACCTAGGCACTTCCTGTTTTGAAGTATGCGAACAAGATAGCATTATCATCTTCTTCCCGCCTGGCAAGTCTCTGCTCTCCCCCAGGAGGTGCTTTATGAAGTCACCCTGACCGGACCCTGAGCAGTGAGTGCTATGTGGCAACAGACACGGTTGTTTCCTCCTGGGACCACTGGCCCCAGACTGTCTGTCCTTTCACTGCGTTAGTGCCAGGGGCTTTCGGCTATCACCACTGGAACAGAGTGACACTGTTCCCAAACCTCTACGCTTGCCTCCTGTCTACCGAGTCCTTTACTATGTCATGCCTTTCTTCACCTTTCTATTGGGGCGCGTTCATCTTGCCTTAATTAGCTCAGGTATCACCCATTAGCCTATCAATATTTTCCATGTCCCCAGACAATCTTTAGCCATCTATCTAGTTACTTTATCATGTTTATCTGTCTCACAGGGGAAGAATTATTACACATTTTTTTGTTGTGTAACCTGTGATAGTCTGTAAGACTTCCAAATTTATTTCTTTTCTCTCCACCCTAGATATTCTATGTAGCAACTCTCATTCACTCCACACAAACTGTGAGGGACAAAATAGTGGGTTTTTCCATAAACATCCACTGAAGCACACCACGTAATCTTCTAATCTCCTGTGTCATTACCAAACATACTGACTCACTAAAAAAGAGAAATGACAGTCTAGGAGATTAATTCTGTTAGGTTTCACCATCTCTGTTATTTGTTCAGTTATCAAAGGAAGAGAAATTGAAAACAGACGCACAAAAAGCTGTGCAGCCCACAGACCTACCACTATGAGAATGTGCTGAGGAGCTGTGGCTAGTGAACAGGTGAGTATCAGCATAAAACTGTGAGCACATTCTCCCTTCCCTACTGATCTGTCATGGGATCCCAGGCAAATCCAACACACCTGCCTGCTGGCTTATGGTCCACCACAACCATGATGCAAGACAGCATGCATTCCAGAAGTAAAGTTTTGTGAAATAAAAATGAAAATCGACAACCAGTGAAAGTCAGAGAACCAGGGTTCCTTATGCAGACATGTCACAGAGGACCTTCTGAAAGCCATCACCAACGCATTTCTCTTTATAGGTCTATGACAAGACAAGACTAAACTCCATCAGTAATTCTCAACCTAGTTTTTAATTTCATTATACATAAGAATATGCCATAGTCAGTTGAATTTTGTCAGTGGGTATGGATCTAAAGATGTATATATGCACACAGTTTTGTCTCATGGAAGTTGTTCCCTTGGGTGACACCAAGAAACTCAGAACACTTCCCGTTCCAATACTCTTGGTTTTATATTCCTTATATAACTAGTGTCACAGAAAGTACAGTAGTATAAGGGAGTTTGTTCAAGGTCACTGTGGCAGAGGAGAGACTCAATCCTTGACCCAGAACTTTGGGTCTCTCTGATACGATGCATGAGGAGGGACCCCACACAAGCTTCAAGATGCCTCAGGGTTAGACATGTCTTGGAAACAATGACTTCCTCATTGCTCTTGGATTTCTCTGTCAACCTACTATAAACTGTGCCCCCTGGGCCACACATGCCCAGAAGAGCCTCAAAAGCAGCCCAACACATTTGGAGATGACACAGGCACTTTGTCATGCCAAACTGGCCACCCTTGGAAGGGATCTGGATTAAATCTTGGGTTCTTTTGTGGGACGTTTTAATCAAAACTCTAGCTTTTAGAATAACGAGGATTAGTGTGTGAGGGATTTTCTTCTCCTCCTCTTTTTTTTTCCTGGCATATATTATATTGGCAACATAGATTACTACACAGAGATAAATGGAATTGTAAATGTTTACATTGCCTATTCTTCTGTTTTAGGGGAAGCAAACAATTGATGAAATAACAACAACAACAAAAGAGAAACAATATTGGACATAGCAGATCTCACCATAGAGACCTCAAGGCTACAGCGGCCCCACCACCCTGACTCACCCTCATCTGTTCTGTGTGCCATCATCCTTTTCCTGCTTGCTTTCTACGAGACTCTACAACAGTGGCTCTCAACCTGTGGGTCACGACCCCTCTCACAAGGGTCGCCTAAGACCATTAGAAAATGCAGATATTTACATTACGGTTCATAACAGCAGCAAAATGACAGTTATGAAGTAGCGGCTGAAATCTTTTTATGGCTGCGGGTCACCACAACATGGAGAACTGTATTAAAGGGTCAGAGCATCATGGAGGTTGAGAACCAGGGCTCTACTCTGTCCTTCTCAATGGTTATTTATTCACCTACTGTCTTTCTCCCCTCACTAGAATGTGAGCCTCACAGCAGAAGCATTCTGTCTACTTTACACCTCAACAATGCATGATGATGTGTGAGTGCATACAGCAGGTGCTCAATAAGTACAGATGAATGGAAGTTACACTATTACCCAACAGGGAAGATCTTAGTGGGCTCATGGCAGGACCCCTACTAAACTTGTTTTCTCACCTTACTTAATGACATCATTTCCTACCTGAGACAGAAGCTTAGGAGTAAGCCTTAACCTGTCCCTTCTCCTTGCCCAGATGTCCTCTCTGGTCCCTCAACATTATTAAAATGTGACGGCCTTGGCTCAGCCTCTTGTTTCTTTTGGATTAGTGCAAATGAAGCACAGTCCCATCTGCAAGCACCCGCTGTCTCCTGTTCGACAGATTTTCCCAACAACAGGATCCAGAATGACCTCTAATCAATATCCTGGCCTTCCCTTATTTAAACCCTTCATCGGTGCTCAGGACTGTAAATGGTAGCAGGAAACAAACAAACAAACAAACAAACAAACACAAAGGCCTTTGGATCTAGATGCTGGTCAGTCTTCTAATCTCAGCTCTCTTTTCCAGAGACCTTTCTCTATTGCTACGGTACTTTCGGTAACTCCCCCTTGGTCCCCTTCCCTTCCTCCTACTCAACTGTTGGCAATGTCCTTGACTTCATGGGTTACCTGGACAATTCAGTTATTACTTAGATCCACCATCATCTAGAGCAGCTAAATCTTTCCTGCTCTTTCAATCCCAGGAAACAGTTTTCTTTCCATAGTCTCAGCCATCTCTAGTAATGTATGTCATACAAAGTTTGTTTTTTTCTTTTTTTGTAGGCATTTCTGTCCTCAGTTTTTAGACCCATGGTTAGTAAATATGCTTGATACACAGTAGGTCTACAAAAACCATTCAGTGAATAAATAAATGGACAAAGAACACTTAGACCTCTGAACTAGACATCACTGTCCTTCCTTCCTACTTAAAGCATACTTAAATATAAAATCAGACTCCAGTTTCTTACCAGCAGAGTCTAGAATTTTCCTAGTCTTACCCATATACATCCTGTGGTCTGTATAGGGTTTCTCTTCCCTTCAAAATTACTTCAGTGCTGAGGCCATTTCTTTCATGGGCATCTTCTTATGTAATCTCCAAGAGAAAGTCCACCCTGAGCCCAGTGCACCAGAGAGAATGCAGGCAGTTTGAATGGCCACTGGCAGTACATACCTGATACTTTCTAGAAATGCCAGGATCCAGAAGCAACTCTGTGCCCATGGCATCTGTCACCAGAGATGCAGAGAATCCAGGAGAGTAGGATGTGGGGTAAACTGTTCCCAGAATTGCTTTAGAGGCACAAGCAAAGTTTTCTTTAGAAGCAGAGTGTCACAACAGCTGCCTGAAGACACCACACATCCAAAATTAGGAGTGGGAACCAAGTTGAATAATCAGTTAATCAGTGTCTGGCTTCCTGAACCACCTTAATGAAACAAAATGCCAAAATTCACAGATACATTGACACTCCTGCTGATGACCTAAAATAGCATCAACTTCCGACTGAGCGAGCCAATTGCTAGCTATTGCATTGAACTCCTTTGCCTAAGGACATGTCAACAGGGTAACCTTATTTTCAAGATGAATTCCTTTCCCTTCTTCTCTCTTTTCCAGGTTGCCAGTGAAGTGGAATAGCTTTTCCAAGGCTCCCAAGCCTAGAAAATGTCACTGTGATAGACTGCTAAAAATCAAGTTAAGGCCATTTGTGAAAAAGGGTAGCTCTGGACTGAGACAGTATGTGGAGCTCCTGAACATGGAAACTGCTAAAGCCACAGATAACCAGATTCAGTCAAGCCTAAGATGAGAAAAGGAATGGGAACCACATCTCAGGTGCCACTCACAAGAAGAATCCTAACATTGCATATTTATTTGGTGTTCATGTAGTCCAGCTGGGCACTATTAGAGGTGAGCTAACTCTTTGTCTCTGCAGACATTTGGTATAGTGCAACAGAGTAATGGCATGTCTGGATTCCCACCTACTGCTTGGTCACTGGTGGGACCATTCAATAAAAGGAGACAAAAGCATTCTAAGAAATGTCCTCCAGAAGAAACAGAGGGAGACTCAGGCTAGGGAGTTAGCACAGATGGCGTGGTTTACTAAGCCTTGCCTCCCTTCTGCCAACTGTGGTCATAGTCTCAGGATATGCAGGGGTCAAAAGTCAGGCTGTGGGTTCAAATTGAACGATAATGGCCACACCTTAGGAATCTTCTTTAACTTTCTTATGCCTCCATTTTATCATCTATAAAAGGAGCGCATCAAAGGTTCACAGTAAAGATACATGAGCCACACATATTAAGTTGCCAAACAGAGTACACACTCACTGTATGCTAGTCACATTTTAACCAGAACCAATAGTGGGAACTTTTGGAATCAAACTACTCCAGAGAACCTGTACTGCAAGCAAAAGACCCAATGGAGTGGCATAGGGACTTCTTAAAGAGAACAAAACAAAAACAAACCCCCAAACTACAGTTCCAGGCCTCATTTTGCTCCTTGAAGAAGGAAAGAAACAGCAACATAAGGATTTGTCATCTTCACTGGGGAATCTTACAATACGGTAGGAAGCACACACAATCATAAAGACAGACAGACAGACAGACAGAGAGAGAGACACACACACACACACACACACACACACACACACACACACACACACAAACACAGGACTGTGATGAGACCCACAACAATTGTAAATGAAAAGAACAATTAGAAAAAAGTGGAGGTTTTTCAAGTGCTTCTTAATTCATAAAGAATAATTTAATAAATTACATCCACAGGCTAATTGATTAGATCATAAATCTGGATTCTAGAATAAAGAAGGACAAAGTCCATTTTACTTTGAATAGTCCCCTCAATAAGCCCAAGAAAGCTACGCCTCAGGAAGCAGGTCCTGATGATCTACTCCCTGTCCTGACCTCCTGGCAAGCTGATATGGGGACCATACATAGAGTACACAGCTAACTATCTGTACCCTAATCGCTCAGTTGAGATCAAAGATGGATTTCTGAATGGTTTAGGCAACATTTGCTGATGGGAACAGAACCCTATGATTGGCATGCTTGAACCAAGGACATAAAAGACCCTTTCATCAGAGTATTGACCAAGAAAAAAATTAACTAGGTTTTTGTACTACCTGCAATTCTCAGCTTGGTAGAAATGTACTCTCTGTTCTGTTGAAAAACAGGCTGTATTGATTATGCTGACACTGGCAGTCAGGCCGTGTGGCACTGCATTGGCTTTATTTTTTTCTTTACATCTTAGATAAGAAAGGAGGTTATGATTCATCTTGCACCATCTGAGTCAAAAATTCATTTTGTCTTTTTTGTTCAATTAGTTTTCTGCATTCCACATTAAAAAGCAATAGTAGTTTGCTCAGCAAATGAGAACATTGTGGTGTGTCTTGGGGTGTTGCTTTCTCACACAGAATGACTAAACCCCACGTCTTAGATCCTCTAATGATATTCCAATAACAAGATAACACTACACAAAATCACAAAGCATTAATTCATGAAAATATCAGAGAGATTATCATATGCTAATCACAAATGACATATATCAAACCAGATGCAGCCCTGGGAGGCAGTGCTAACATCTCTTGAGTTTTTGAGTCTTCTACTAATGGTTCAGAACACATTTACACATTTGCTTATTTAATTTGATTCTGGAAATAAGCATGCAAAATAGATTAGAGGTAATGATCTCCTTTGAAATAGGTGAAATAGCTGAAGCTCAGGAAAATGAAAAATTCCTATGACAGAGCCTCTCCCCTCACTCTTTCTCTCTGTGTTGATTGGGAGACTGAGCCCAGAGCCTCATGTATCCTAGGCAATGGATCCTACCATTAGCCACATGCCCAGGCCTAGTTACATCTCTCAGTTTGTCCCAGGATAAGCTAGTTCTCCTGGCAAAAAAACTAATCTGAAGACTGCTAACACGATGGTACTCAGTGACATGCAAGAAAGTGTTCTAAGAATAGCACCAAAGTCAAATGGTGGCGGTGTCACAGAGAAAAAAGTCACAGACTTAGGCTGGATTTCTTAACTCCAACTCAAGTATTCATTCCACTGTGTCGTCCATCAAATGATGACTTGCTCATTTTTATGACTGTGCTGTATCATCTACATTAAATTCCAATGTCACATTGATGGTCAGCAATATTAGTATCTCTTATTTATGCCAAGTACCATTAGTAACACTGACCCCAGAAACCCTTAAGCAGAGTAAGTGTATGGCACCAATGCTATGCTTTGTCATAGTCTACAATCCTATTTTAATCTGATTACTTGGCACTTGAACTTTCAATGCAGTGAACTTCCTCATAAACCCCAGGGAATTGGGTTAGCACCAAATAGAGCATAAATGGCCTTGGAAATTGACTGTGTTACCCTGGGACTCTGAGACAAGCACTGTTGTAACTTTATACAGAATGGCCATTTTCTAAGCCATCTACATTTTAGTAGCATACAGAGAACAAACTATGAAAAGTGTTTGAAGCAAAGGAATCATGAAGTTCTAAAGATGTCAACAGATCATGTGGCTTAACCTCCTAACACTGCAGATAAAACCTGTAGAAAAGAAACTGGCCTACCATGTTGTCATAGATCAGTTGGACAGCAGGACAGTCTGGCACCCTGAAGGACTTGAAACACTGGATGCCAAGACCAGTACTACATTCTACTGCCTATAACAAAGATAATGAGTTTGTCTTCATTTAAAAAAAAATGTATCAAACTTTATTTAAAGTTTAGAGTCAGAGAAACAAATGAGAACTGAGGTCAGAGCTGTATACAGTACTGAAGTGAATGAACCTTGAAGAGTTTAAGGTATCATGGCTGCTGCTATTAGCCAGCATTTGGGAGAGTACTGGGATAAGGTCAATTATGGATATTAATGACATATATGAATAACGAAGTAGATTAAAAGTTCATTGATATAAGTAAAAACACACGGCAATGGATAGCTTAGAAATATGACAAAAATTATGAACATATCCTATACAGAATGAGTAATGGGAAGTTCACAAGCTCTATGCTTTCTGGGCTCCAGTCTCCCTTTGCCAAGGTCGTAAGGCCAACCAGCAGAGTCTTAAAACCTGTTTCCATGATTTCTGCCTACTGCACCTGGACAATACTTCTGTGAGCTTGTACTGAAGTCTAAGGAATGATGTTCATTGCCAGGTAAGAACGGAGTCAGGAACAGGGTGCATACAAATGAAAGGCTTGACAGAGACCCCAATGAGGGCTGAGATCAGCGTTGTGCAGGATGAAGTAACTGTAGAAGAATTTAAAGCAACATGGCTGACATCATTCTGTGTTAGGGACAGAACTGAGACAATGTCATCAACTTAGACCTGTCTGCGGGACTTTGTGTCTAGTGGGGCATTGGGTACTGTCTGCATGTTCTTGATAGGCTGTCAGCTATGTCTTCTGCCAACACATCACACCTCAGCACACCACTTTCTACCCTGGGAATAGGTATTTCTTCCCATGGACTTCATTAGACTTTTATGTAGCATAGGTTATTCAGTGCTGTGGCAAAATTTCTTGAATTTGGTGGAAAAGAGTGGCTTTTCCTCAGTCAGTTGTAACTTTGTTCTACATCAAAGCCTTTGGCAGCAGCAGATTTAACAAATGGCTCTCCTTTTTTGTCATTAATGTACCTAATTTCCATTATCTCCCATGGTACACAGTATAATAATTGGTGTTTAGTAGGCACTCAATAAATATTTGTAGATGAATGAACCTGCTAAATGAAAAGCACAACGATGCCTACTAAGTCTAACTCTACAGATGTTCAAACACTGGCTTTGCTGACAGTAAATTAATTATGTCTTCCAGCAAAGCTGATGTCACTTCCAAGTCTGCAAGGAGATAACCATCAGTGTGCTTTTAGAGAAAGTCAAGGGGAAATTTCAGGTTGTCGTGAGGAAGGGCAGAGTGCAGGGGAAAGACAGCTGTGCTCTCTGTGAAGCATGGCTGAGAGTTAAGGTCAGAAAATGCATCTGTGAAGCATGGCTTGGAGTTAAGGTCAGAAAATACATAATTAGAGCTTGTGGCTCTAGGACTCAGTCCTACCCTTGTCTCAATACAAAACAGTGGATGATCTAGGAAGCGAGACTTTCTTATGCCGCACACAATGTGTGGCCCACCAGTACTTTCTCTCTGTAATTCAAGTTTGCTTCCACAGTTTATGGTCAAAGGATGTTGAATTTATGAAGAAGGAGCATCTTTTCTGCTTTCTTCACGTTTCTGATAAAGTGGATGCTGGTAAAAGTAATCGCATGAGCAGGTGTCTGCTGTTTGGATCAAGTCCATATAAAAGGGCACTTGTGGACGGTGGTTCAAGGCATTGGCGGGGACTACTTAAGGATGTCCTTTCTAGAACAGTTGCTATAGACAGCTTATGTATACATGGGCACATGATACTTCTTTCAATTTGACAGCCTGTCTTCTGACCCAATTCTTTTAGAGCACGAGGAAATTACAGAGGCAAGAATCTCTCCTGGGAACCAAAGGTTACAGAGGAAACACAGCATAAAGTAAAATATGATATAGTATTTTTAAAATAAAATCTCAACTATGTAACCTTTCTTTCTACCAATTTAGCCCTGAATTTCACAGAAGACATACAGAAAGGAGATCAAGTCCAAGGGTGTCAGTCCAATTTTAAGCTCATTGAATGCAGCAACCACACCTTACTCTACTCATACATTCTCCAGTGTCCTTACATGATTAACAAGAAAGGAATGAAAAATCTAGGTTATAATTCATGGCTCTGTCACTAAATGACTTGTGACCCCGGGGAACTAATTTCATCTTCTCCCCAAACGAGGCAGGTTCCTAGGCTTAGATCCCTTCCATGGTTAACATTTTATGGTTCTAAAGGTGACAAATAAATATGTGAATGGCATATTCCCACTCTAGTGACTGATGGCTTATCACTCTCATTTATGAGTTGCCAATCCTTTAAGCACAGGAGCAGAGATGGGGGCACCACTGTGACCTAACCACACCATCCTCACTCATATCTATACATTAGTGAGGAAGATGGACAAAAAATGTAAAAAAATGTATATTTAAATAGAGAGAATCAGAAAAACTTTTTTTGTATTTGAAAATTAGGGCACTCAGGAAAAAATATATACATATATGTATGTATGTATGTATGTATGTATACACACACACACACACACACACACACACACTCATTAATTATTAATTTTGAGGGCAAATGCATTCTTACCTAAGTATAACAAAGGTGTATGTCCAGGTCTTAGTTTGTAAAAATATCTAAAATATCTAGTCCAGTTTACTTCTTTACCTTTACCTTTGTAATAGCTCCATTCCCCTTTCTACCATCAAATGTTTTTAAAAAATATTTTTAGGGGTTTTTTTTTTTGGGTGTGTGTGTGTGTGTGTGTGTGTGTGTGTGTGTGTGTGTTTGTGTACATGAATGTGCAGGTGCACACATGAAGGCCAGAAGAGGATGCTGAGTGACTTCCTTTATCTCTCTTTGTCTTACTGTCTTGGAATAAGAGCTCTCACTGAAACTGGAACTTGCTACTTTGGAGTAGGCTGGGGGGCTGCAAACCCCAGCAATTCTCCTGCCTCTTCCTTCACATCCCCACCCAGCACTAGGGTTACTGGCATATGAAGCTAGGAACAGAATTTTACACGGATGCTTGGGATCCGAACTTAGATCCTCACGTTTACATGGTGGGTGCTCGCACCCACCTAGCCATCTCTCTAGCCTTCATTTCTACTCTTTAATCAGAAAACAAATTATATCTACAGTTTTCAAAACTCTCAGTTGTATAACCTTGAATGAATCATTTGGGCTTTAATTGTCTAGAAAATGGAAAATTATCTTACATGACTTCTATGACCACATTCTTTGTAAAACTATAAATCCTGGGTTCCAAATCAATGTTTAACAGCACACTGGCTGAATTTACTGAAAAATAACATGTGCTAAGATGGAAGACATAAAATATTGGGGATTATTTATTGAGTGTTGTAAACACTCACTGCTCTGAGCAAATACTTTACAAGAAGTTACCACCATCAAGGAAATACATTTAATATATCTAACTTAAAAAACACTGCACTCCCATGACCCACGGCTACCTTCAAAAGAGAAAAAAGAAACAAAACCCAAAAGCCCCAACTTTCCCCTCTAATCAATACCACCTTTTCTCTAAACTACCCATTTTCTACTTTTCCTCCGATGCTGTGGTTTTGAGGTTTTTACTTACTTAGGTTATGTGTGTGTGAAAACAAGATCCCCAAGGCCTGAGGCTCCAGCTTCACTACAGGAAGCTGCCCACCCGGAGTCGGTCCACATTCTGTCATCAACAGGGACACTTTGGAAATCACTTTCTTGTCACACAACCATAAAGGCAATCAAGTTCAAATCACCCCGCACCTGAGTTAAGATCCGCTAAGCCACTTCCAAAGCAATCGCATGGCTCTGTACAGATCTGAAAGGTCAGACACAGCCCGTTAACTGATCTAACTAGTCCATGACCAGCTTGGCAATGTGGTCAGAGGGCATAAAGTGCAAAGGAGTGGGGAGGTCTGTGCCAGGGCCATCCTGGTTGGCTCTCTGACTAGTGAGGGCAGCATAGTGTCCTGGAGAGCATGGAGGCTCATGATCACCTGATTCCTGGGTTTTCTCCTCTGTGGATGAAAATGAATTTACTGCCCCCTTATCCGGGCTGCTGTCTAGCTCAGATGATACAAGAAGCATGGAAGTGTTTTAAAACTACCATAACAAACTTTAATCTCACTCATTAAATTTATACACACACACACACACACACACACACACACACACACACACACACATTTTTTTTTTTCCTGAGACAGAATGTCACTGTGTAGTCCTGGCTGTCCTGGAACTCACCCTGTAGACCAGGCTGGCCTCGAACTCAGATTTGACTGCCTCTGCCTCCCAAACGCTGGGATTAAAAGGAGATGTGATGGACTCATTTTGGAGATGCATCTACTAAGGGTGACTTTAGATAACTCAGTCACATAATGTCGGAGTTGGACATTGGAGGAAAGACATGGTGGCCATAGCATATGGGTGCATCACCAGCTTCAACATCGAGAGAAGATTTTCATCTATATGTCTCAAGGGTTTTGTTTTGTCTGTTCAAAAAGTTAGTTCTCCATACAAAAATGGGAATTTCCAACTCTCCCACCCCATGCCTGTGCTAATGTTGGCCAAGTCCATTTCACACGTGACAATCTTTCAGTGGTTGTCAGGCTAGACCCGGGGTTTCTTTCCTCCAAAATTTCAAATGCACCTAAATCATGTTCCCAGTGTCCTAAGCATCTCAGGTGAGTTTGTGGATATGCTCACTCCCCAAGTGACCCAGCTAGCATAGGGAGGAACTGATCCTCTGTTCTAGAGCTGTTTCGGTCCATGAACATCATCAGACCTCCAATTTGATCTCAGTAGGGAAGGTGTTTAGCACTAAGCATGGTGAGCAGGTGACGTCAGGAATGACAGTACATTCCCATCATTCTTCCTTTGTGGTTAACAAGGGCCTCATACTGCCACTGCTCATGTCTTCTAATCTGTCCCAGCATCCTTTGGAAGGAAAGGAAAGCCCGGTTCCAATCACAATCCCATTTCCATGCAAAAGTTCTCACTGTCTTCTACTAACAATCCTCAGAGTTAAGTACAAGACTCCTTCAGAAAGAGTTTATCTTGTACTGCTCTGAAGGCACAGCGATTCTTCAAACAGCCTGGGAAACAACTTTGAAATTCACACACATCAGGTTTTTTTTTTTTTTTTTTAAATTAAGACAACAGCAAATAAACAATGCCAAGATAATTATATTGCATTCTTAAACATACACTGTCAGATATTTTCAGTCTCCTCTCAGATCCAGGACAACATCCACTTTCAGAGATTGGGCACCCAACAGTTTTGTCTGCAGTCCTAGGAGCAGTTCAGTCAGAAGACTGCCATTGGAATTGTGCTGCAGTCTCTCTCTCATGAACTGTCTCATAGGCAATTATGTTTCCTTTCTTTTTTTTTTTTATTATAAAGAAATGTTCTATTCAATTTACACACCAACTACAGATTCCGTCTTCCTGACCCCCAGCCTTCCTCCCCCACCCCCCCCCCCCCTCCCCCCCCCCCCCCAACCAAGGCTCCCCTGGGGACTCAGCAGAGCGTGGTACATTCAGTTGAGGCAGGTCCAAGTCCCTCCCCGCTGCACCAAGGCTAAACAAGGTGTCACACCTTAGGCACTGGGCTCCAAAAAGCCCACTAATGCACCAGAGATGGATCCCGATGCCCCTGCCTTCAAACTGGATGAAAATGGAAATCTTGGAGTCTGTGATCTCAGTCAACACAGAAAACTCTCAGATATCTTCAAAGAGCCATTCCAAGACGGTTTACAGTTCAACTTTTCCTTTATATTTTCCTTGGAAATGACTCGAAAAGGGTAAAGTCTGAGCTGCTCAGTAGTCACTCTAGCCACTCAGTTTTCTAGTGATTTGCCCTCCGTCATTTTATATCTAATTTTAAAGTCCTCTTTAAGTTTTGAATTCTTTGTAAGTTAGAATGATTTCTAGTTCTTTACCCCTTGGTCACTCTAAGCATCTGCCACTAGAGCTGAGGCTCCCTTCAAATGTAAAGGCACCCTTCTCGTTTTCCACCAAACAGATAATTCCAAGGGATAAGACCTTGAGCCAAAGCTCAGGTAATACGATGGTTCATAGAATTTTTTCCAATCTCCAAATGCCTTCTGGTCCTCTCAACTCTTTCTGGATAGAGAGCAAGTGAGAATTTTATCTACTTCCATTGGCCAAACAGTGCTATTTCACTTTTCCTCTTCAGTCTTCAGGCTTCCCCTCACACAGGACCATTGTCTGGACATCTGTACTGAAATCCCCAGGCTGCTCCTGTCTGTGCCCATTGATGGCACAGCTTCTCTGCAGCAGAGAAGGTGATGGGACATGTTTAAAGAGTGGATGGTCAAGGCAGGCCTGTAACAAGTACTTTTGCTCCTGACTTTATGTTGCTAAGCAACATAAGCCAAGATGGCATTCCAGCTAGGCTCTGAGGCTGTGCTTGTGAGCACTTTCCATGGAACCATCTCCTTGGCACTAGATCTCAACAGGCAACTCATTAGAGAAGGTGAAGTTCAAAGGCCTCAGTCAGGGCTTAGAAACCTTTTAAAGACTTGTTTCAACTGACCCCTCCAACCCTTTGCCTAATATTTGCCAATTCCACACGGGGGCTTCACTTCCATTTTTCCCTTTTCATGTCAAAAGTTTCCTCATCAGAAATCTTCCCACTTCTCTAGGATCTCCCTATTTCCAAAGTTTAATTAAATTAAGTGTAAAGACTCACCCACAGCTTAATGACTACATAATTACTTTTCTATTGCTGCCTCTAGATATTCCTTCTTTTCCTGAAATTTCTCAGAATGGTGGCTGCATGTAGATTAAATCACATATCACTCTGTGTTTTGGCTGCAATAACACATCATAATTTTTCATTGGCCCCTCTGGGACATAAGCACTTTCAGAGGGAAAACCTAATGCCTGTGCAAACACCACCAGATTAGCCAGCAAAGATCCGGGTTTTCCACATCAAGTCCAGTGCTGTTCAACAATCTTGGCACCATTTACAATTTGTTTATTTTATCTATTTAGGAGAGAATCCTCATCCTTCATTGCCCAGCTCTCCAAAGGCAATCTCCCCACTAAACCCCCTTCCCTGAGTTTACGATCTAATTCGCTCCATCTGAGGGCCTGGCATTCAAGGTTATAGACTTGGTGTACAGCTCAAAATCCATCTCTAAAGCCCATTATTTGTTGATATTGGGCAAAACACTTAACATTCCTGGACCTTAATTCTCTAAGGGAGAACATGATAGTGACATCTACTTTGCAGGATTACATTCCTTGCATAAGGATCAAATAAGCTAATTTCTGAAGTTCATAGAACTAGAACTGCCATATCATAAACACGCAGTAAAACCAAGACCTTCCCCAGTACTCTCTGAAGGGTAGCAACCTCCACTTGGCAGTGATTACATTGACTGTTGGTGACACACCTTTTACTGTTGCTAGAACCTAATTTAAATCAAGTGTTATTGATGGATTTTTAATAGGGATATCTTACTTTCTTAAATAAGCTGCACGTCTCTGGAGCTTTGGTGAACTCTGATTATCGAACATATTCTACATGCCAAGAACTTGGCCGAGTGTGCTCTATAAATATTTCATGCATTACTCACAATCACAGTATAAGGTAGCTATTGTCTCCACACTGTAGATGAAAGAGCACCAGAGAAGGCTGAGGGAACCGTTTGCTCAAGTTTTTGAAGCTAGTATGTAGTAGAGCTGAGATAGTTCTAAGATCCTGTGTATCCGTTTTCTGAGTGTGTAACATTTACCCATTGATACAGTTGCTCAGTTTACTTTATCACTGCACATACTGTTGCACATTATCTGAAGCACACACACTCAGAATTTAGCTTTTCACTTTTAATATATCTTAATTATAGACAGCTTACTTTTAATCATTGACATTTTTTCAGGGTATCGTGGATTCTAATACACACCCTCCTCCTATTACAGTGAGGGTAGTGCAATAAACTTTTACTATACTCTGATACAAGCGGACACCTCTGCCCGTTTCTGTCTTATTATTTTCCATGCATTTGTGCCAATTCCCATAATCTTACGTTTAGCTTCACCGTTCAATTTCATTGGCTTGATGCTGTTTCCACAGTGAATTTGCTGGTGTTGCAAGAAATGCAAGGGACCATTTGTTCCACATCTTTAATCACTAAGGTGGGAAACTCGGCTTAGGCAACAGAGGGACCTGCTAGCAATACTTAGCTGGTCAGGGGCACAGCAGGGACCAGAATAAGACTTCTTTAAAAAATTATTTTTTAACATTTAGTTGCTTATTTAGTGTGTGCAGAGGTGCAGAGGTGCAGAGAATGGGCCTGGGAGATGTGTGAGTCACAGCAAGCTTGTGTGTGTGTGTGTGTGTGTGGGTGGGGGGGGGGGTCAGAGGACAACTTGCAACAGTCAGTTCTGTTCCATGATGTGGGTTTTAGGGATTAAATGGTTACCAGGCTTGGTGGCATATCCCTTTAACCTGTTGTCATCTTGTCAACGTGACGCCCCAGGGAAGAAGGAACCATCACTGAAGAATTGCCTCCCATCAGACTGGCCTGTGTGCCCGCCCACCTGTGGCCAGGGTGTCACAGTGGGTAATTTTCTTGGCTGCTAGTTGACATAGGAGGGCTTAGACCCCTATTGGTGATGCCATCTCTAGGCAGATAGGCTTGGGTTGGATAAGAAAGGTGGCTGCAAGCCCAGGAGCAAGCCAATAAGCAGCATTCCTCCATGGTCTCTGCCTTGAGTTCTTGTCCTGACTTCCCTCAATGATGGCCTGTAACTGAGCACAAGGAAATACAGCATTTCCTCCCCAAGTTGCTTTTGGTCATGCTGCTTATCACAGTAACAGAAAAGCAAACCAGAACACTGGTTGAGCCATCTCCCTGGCTCCAGAATCAGAGCTCTTTATCCCCACCTCATAGCCTCTGAGCTAAAGTACAGTGATATCTGTGTACAGGAGGTGTATGCCTTTCAAACAGCAGTGACACCAACTCCACATACTCTCAGCTTTGGGTCAGTGGCCTCAGTTTGCCTTTCACTGTGCATCAGAAGTCATGAAGATAGGAAATACATGAGGGTGCAAAAGCCTGTTCAGTGCTCAAGCCTGGAGCCTTTACTGATTACGGTGACCCACATGACCTTTCTCTACACATCCTTCAAGAATTGACTCAAAAAGCATGTGATGAGACCAACACACAGTAGAGAAAGAATGTTTAGAAACTATTATACCAACTCAAATGGGGTAACTTAGTATCTCTTAAATGTAATGATAAAACTTCGTCTCCTATTTCACAGTTTTTAATATGTTGCAGTTTGAAATTTATTTTCCCAGAATTAATTTACTTACATGCTACAAAAATAACAGTTTTTTAAAAAATGAGATCAGATGGCCAACAATCTCTACATTTCAGATTGATTTAGAGGGTTTGGGTTCAAGGGTGACTTCCGGTTCTTCACAGCGTTCACACGAGTTCCTAGGACTCCGCCTTTTCCTCTACACACTCACCATCGTCTGTGTGTTTGTCTCATCCCTTCTGCATTACAGCTCCCTGGACAAGCTGTGTCCACAGCAGCTCACAGATGACACAGACCGCCGACTTATACTAACGGACTGGGAAGAATAACATTAACTGTTCACAGTTACTCACAGTTTTAAAGAGGGAAGAAGCGACAAACAGAAATGTATTTTTTCCTCCTGAATTCAGTCATGGTAAGACTTGAGAAAACAGCTAAGTCATATCAGATTCCAGGTTTTATTCATAAATATTTAGAGTTACAGGCACAAAGATAATCTATCTTTGCCTCATGCAAAGGTAATAAACTGTCCAAAGTGTGTTTTGATTTTGCATATCAAATAACTCTAAGACCCCCTGAGGTTTTAGTACAAGCTCACTGTATTCCTATCCATGGTGGTCTAGTCAGAAATGCACAGTGCTGCGTGCATACACACTACCTCTCCTGCAATGGATGCAAACACTGCACCAGGGCAGCGGATAATAACCCCCATTCCTCAGTAGGGAAAACGGAACACGACATTTAATTTGAAAGTCAGCTCCAGGCCCCACTCACCAAAGTACTCATCAGAAGGGGGATTTTCCATGTCATACAGCATCTTCTTGGTCAGGTG
Source organism: Peromyscus attwateri (assembly GCA_902168425.1). Lineage (NCBI taxonomy): Eukaryota > Metazoa > Chordata > Mammalia > Rodentia > Cricetidae > Peromyscus > Peromyscus attwateri. The sequence goes on along the minus strand of CABHPP010142389.1, from coordinate 7,991 downwards.
CTCCAGCTCATCTTCTGGCCGGAATGATGGGGGAACAGAAGGAGCCCCCATAGGCCCAGGGTGTCCAGCCTGGAAGAAAACACATAACCATTTAAACTTGGTCTAAACATACACTACAGCAATCTGCTTAACTGGGGAGGAGGCAGCACAGGTCCATCCATCTGTAGACCTGTGTCGGGCACAAAGATTTACTACTTATCCAGTGTCTGACCTTTGACCTTCCACTTTGTTCACTTGCCTATTCTAGATGAGTCTCTCATACTTTAGAATCTGTGTTTCCAGTAGCAGGAATCTAATTTTTCAGTAACTGCTAAGTAGTTGCCATGTTATCGTTATTGTAGCAATTAGGAAGATGACCAATAAAGACTATACAGCTTAGAGGAAAGTCTACAGGCACATCAATAAAGATAGCTCCTCCAGAGACAGCGCACTGTCAGGGGTTAAAGGAAGCTCTCTAGGAGAGGATTCAGAGAAAACAGAAAAAAAAATAGATAAGGCTTCTTATACCTAGGTGGAGAAAGCTCAGGTACAATAAAAAGCTCCCAGCCATTGTGTTTTCCTGTTCAAATAATGTGTATGCTATAGCTTTCACCATGCCATAGCCAGAACACACTTCTATCACGTTCCAGTTAAGGAAGCTCAGCAACGTTTTCGTGCCATAGACACGAAAGGGAGCCCACTAGATTTCCCTTTCCTACATTTCAACTTACCATTGTCAACAGCACCCATATCTCTAATCAGGAAATTATAAAGATAAAAATGCTGTTATTAACAGTTTAGACACGAGGATAGCACTGGCCACTGTCAAGGGGGAGAGAGACGGATAGAGTGTGTGCTTGCTTGGTGTGGACGCCCTCTTGCAACAGTGGCGTGAGAGTTTCTGTCTTCAGAATCATTTAAGAGTAAATCCTACAAAGCTGAAAGCTGAGTATTCATTCCCCCAACATCTTCACTTGACCTAAGGACTTATCAGGCACAAAATCCTGTAACGCACACATCTCTTTAAAGACGTTATCATACCTAACGCAGTTTTACTTAGTTGAGTGATGTCTAAGGCATTGAAGCTAGGCCTTCTCGACACGAATAAGACTTCACTGATAGTGTTTTACTCTTTTCTCTGCTTTTTACTGTTTTTCCAGTTTGGAGAACCACTGCTCTATAGTTATTTATCCTCCACATTGTGACCAGCTGTGAATTTTGTGTTAACCACTATCCAATGCACAAATAAATGTCATTGTCGATGTCTGAGAACTGTAGCAATCTATGGGTAGAGAGATGTAGCTTTAGAGGAAAGTTTAATACTATGGCCATTGAGTAAAATAATAGTATTATTTTATTGGCCAGATTTACAGTACTGGCCATTGTTTTGTACTGTGCAGAGGGCCTTAAATTCAACCAAAAGCCCTTGTTCACCCCTATAACATTAATGTCATGGATGTATCTTATCACACCAGTCATTTCTGAAGTTCAGGGTGCATGGCTGGGTAAGAAAGCTGGTGACTTTATTTTATGTTATGTAAATGCTACTTTTGAAATTCATGAAGTGGGACTTTTTTTTTTAAACCACAATAACTTCAAATGATAAAGATATGCTGTTTACTCCTAAACTCCTGGAGTAAGTTTCTATATAATCCATGCCAAGTGGAGGATTCCAAGAGTATCCAAGGGTCAGAGCTGAGAAGTAGCTTTGTGTGAGTGAGTAGGAACAACGACAAATGGCCCTATGAGTGAAGAGGACACACAGAGAGCTTCAACTGATAGTGCTGTCTTGTGACACTGAGGTATCTGGGGCTTCTCTCTAAGTCAGAAGCCTATGGTTGAGACCACGGATAACTCTAAGAGTGGGGATAGAGAGCCAACCTGACTTGGAGTTCTTTGGCAAGCCTATGAACTTTGGGTAAGTTCAGATCCCCTCAGTCATTATGAGACGCACAGTGAGACAACCTGCACCTCGGGTACACAGGACTGAACAGTTTCCGAGCACTGTGAAGAAGGGCTCTCTATTTCAGGTGGCGAAATAGACAGCAGAGATGGAACGGGAGGAACTACTTTCCTTCAGGTGTGCAATAAGAGGAGAGGCTGAGTTGGGATGATGCTGGCATCTAAGCCCCAACTGTACCCACGCACCTCTTCCCCCAACCACGGATTGCACATGGCTCCCAACAGAGAGGTACTGGAGAAGTACCAACTGTCACTGCTATCAGCACTAATGCTAGCTGTTTTAATTCACTCAACGGTTTCTGAAGAGCACATGGTAATCTTGCTTCCAAAGGACACAGTTTATTATTGCCTCAGCCTATGTATCTGATTTTTTTTAAATAAACAAGAGGTAAGAAACTAAATCCATCTCCCACAAAACTAAGGCAGAAATGTCTACTCTTAGCATTTACATTTCAAAATGACTAATTTCAAAGTACTCTGTCAGTATTTCACAGATGTTTTTCAAAAGTATCACCCTTTCCATTCTTCAAACATCCTTGCCTATTTTGCTTGCTGAGTTTAGAAGGGCTCTTTTCCATTTAAATTCTACTTTTTGTATATTGATGTTATTAGATTTATCATGCTCATATGTCCCTATAAACTCATTGTAGGTTGAAAACATTATAAGCCAAAGGAGCCCGTGATGCATCTCTCATATATTGGTCATCACAACATAACAAGGTGCTGTGAGCACTGTTTTGTCATGTGACATGTGGCCCCATGGGAGGTGTAGCCCAGTGCCATGGCTCAGCATCTTGAGAGGACATTATACTAAATATCGTTGTTAGCTTGGGAGTACAACAAAACAATAACAACAAAAAACAATTAAAAAAAAGTCCACCTCACATTTGTGTGCTTTCTACAGAATGGAGACCACTTTCACAAAATATAAAGCTGACAAGTCGCAAGGGAATCACAGTTAGGCCGGGGACCACACTTCACTGTTAATTGAGAGTTGTGTCTCATGAGGAAGGACCTAGATGATCTCACAGTATTTTGAATTTTGTCTACATGACTCTCCTACCCACCCCTGTCCCAGTGTATAATACGGAACGCATCTGGGATGAATGCTGGGAAACCACAGATTCTTTAGGTAAGAGTTGGTTTTCACCCTAGGGAAGGTAGCCTAGGACGTTGAGTTCAATCCTGTAAGAAATTTGTATTTTAGCTTCACTCTGATAGACGATTATCTCTATAATTTCCCCCTTGCAATACAGATTAGGGCTCATGATATCTTAAGAAAAATGAACAACTATGTCCAACTTGTTTATTTTCAAATGAGTAATTTATAGCACAGTTTAGGGTAGAAACATACAATTTACAATGTGTGAAGGGTCACTGGGATGGGATGATTTCCACTGTTTTCTGGGTTCTTCATTCAGAACTGTGAACATCAGTGGTATAATATTCACCGTGATCCAATGATTCCTCGATTGCATGACCCTTTCCCAGGTGCCTGCTTCACACATAAGTAATGTCAAATGCTTAGAGGATGGCCCTGTATGACGTGTGAACGTGCTTTATGGACAAGAAAACTGAGGTCAAGTGGGTAAGTGAGCAACCCTGTGGTGGACAGGAGAACCCTGTGGAGAAACAGCAGAACTTGGACTCCTAGTGAACTGAGTTGGGTGTATATTTGCTACACAGCAATGCCTCTCAGGGTTCCCCACTAGGGTCTTCAAGCCCTTCTCACTATGTTATTAGATAGTGATTTAGATTTCTATCTGTTTACTCCTATATAAGCCAAGATTTTTATGTATGTGAGTGAAGGATTACTGCTCAGCGCAAAAGAAATAAAAACAAAGACGTTCTGTTGAATGTGCACATTAATCACCAATATGTATGTTCTTTGAAATGTCTGAATCACTTAGTGAAGGCACAAGAGCATCGTAAGCCACACGGGTGAGTTGTCACAGGGTCAGACTTCAGACAACTCCAAACTTTTCTTAACCTAAAGCGCCAAGGACTGCAAAGATCATGTCAAATTATTAAGAGTTTCTGCCTCTGGCAACTTAGGAGTTGTAGAAGAAAAAGACCCAAAGTAGACAACCACAAAAATGTGTAAACAGTAAGATACAGGTGTGAGTCCAGTGTTCTAGCATGCCAGGAGAAGGCTGCTGCGAGATATGGGCCTTTGTCCTTGGAGGATAAATCAGATTTCATAAGAGCAACGAGGAAGGAAGGGAGAAAGGGACGGAGTCCAAGAACAATGTACACAGAATACATGGGAAAATTTAGAGGGGAAAAGAGCTAAAATGAAGAGGGCAGCCAATGCCAAGTCTTCACTGTAGGTAAGAGGAAATGATTAGGAGATCTTCAAGTGGTGGTTACCTTTGTTAAAGTTATGAATACAGCAGAATATTTTTTAGATCACAAAAATTATTTTAAAATGCAATCAGGGCTGGAGTAATGGCTCAACTTGATTTGTAAGCACAAGGATTTTAATTCAGTCCATAGGATCTTGTTTAAAAAGGTCATTATTGTGTAATGCTTGTAATCCCAGGGTTGGGTAGGCGGAACCAGGCCTACTTGGTGAGCTACAACAACGACGACGACGACGATGACAACAACAGCAACAACAACAAACCAACCAACCAAACAAAACAAAGACACAGACAAGGTGGGGGCTCAGGGGATAAAGGCACTTGCTACAAATTCTGATAACCTAAATTCCATCCCTCAGACCCACATGACAGAGGGAGAAAAGCACACCCACAAGTTATTCTCTGACCTCCACAGGAGTACCATGGCACCCTCCTCCAAAGAAACACACGCACAATAAAACAAAACCCAAAACGCCCACTCCGCAGCAAGGTGGCTGAGAGGGTAAAGGTAGCCATTCCCAAGCTCCTCTCTTAGAGTGCATCCCTGGCATCCACATGGAGCGGGGAGAACCCACTCCAGTAGGTGTCCTCTGACCTCACCACGTGTTCTGTGGAAATGGAATTAAAATAATAAAAAAAGAACAAACAAGGGGGGATGACTCTTCAGTAAGGACACCCAAGGTTGCACTCTGGCCTCTAACCCCATATGCATGCACATACTTGAATGTGCACACATGTGCGTGCACACACGCACACACACACACACACACACACACACATACACACACACCCCACATACACAAAATTCACCCAGACTTGAGGTTATTTCTAGGCAATTTATTAAGTGATACAATTTTAAAGCTCTGACATTTACTTGTGTGGCTAACTCTTGATTTCTTTCTTGTCTCTGGGCACACAGGAAGCATTGCTGATTCCCTCTTTCAGTTAGAAGTTGCCATGAGCCGGGTGGTGGTGGTGCACACCTTTAATCCCAGCACTTGGGAGGCAGAGCCAGGCGGATCTCTGTGAGTTCGAGGTCAGCCTGGTCTACAGAGCGAGAGATCCATGACAGGCACCAAAACTACACAGAGAAATCCTGTCTCAAAAACAAAACAAACAAACAAACAAAACCAAATAATAATAATAGTAATAATAATAATAATAATAATAATAATAATAATAATAATAATAATAAAGAAGTTGCCATGAGAGGCACAAGAAGGTGGAGGCTTAGTCCTTCAGTTACTGGACAAAGAGGTGGCCTCTACCCCTCAGGCTGAGTGAGCTGCTTCACACTATTACACCAGGGAAAATGGAAACTGGTACCTTAAAAAGTCAATGCTGAAAGTCACGGGAAACTGAGTGCTGTTACTCTATGTATGCACTTGTCTATTGCCCTTAATTTAAATACATTTTCCTCAGATCAAAGATCCAACTGTCTACATGTTCTGGTCCACAATACTAAACCGTTGCCCAGGTAAGTGTTATTAGAAAAGACATATCATGATGTCAAATGTGCATATATAAGTCTAGGGTTTTCCTTGTATTATGGGTGGTGCTGTGTAGTAATGAGGAGTGGTTTCTGCAAAGGAAATACAAATGGACAGAATCCTTGCTCAACAAGAACATTTCACCATATTAATAATAAGGCAAACAGCAGCTTCCACCCAGCACAGTCATATAACATTTCATTATGCTCGGGGTAGTTTGTATATTCATTCTTACAGAGGATATAAGTATGTTATTACATTGCTAAAAACTATCTGACCATTTGGAGCCTTTTTTAAATATTTTTTTCTGTCTTTAACTTGACTGAAGAACTTTATGGAATTATTTTCATTTCCTGGGCCTCAGTTTCTTCATTTATAAAATAATACTCTCAAAGATCCCTTGATTTTATTTCATCATGCGTTTGTGACCGTAACATAGCGGGTGTCATTGTCGGCTCTGAGAGTGAAATCACATATTTCTATGTTTAGAGATATTCTGTAGTCTGTAAAAATAAATGCATACTGAGTCAGTGGAAACCTCCTTAATACAGAGGTTTCCATTATAAGAGGACGTGAACCGCTTGTCAGCATCCTCCGAAGCATCCGAGCTTCATTCAGTGTTCTGAATCTGAGTAAGCAGCGGGCAGCTCACAGGGCTTCTGCAGCCTACTGAACTTTCACTACTCTTGGGTTACGAAATCAAGAGGCTCTGAAAGCTAACCACTTTATCCCCCATGCCCTTTCCTTGGGTCGAGAAGGAAACTTTCCACCAACACCCACTTTTGGGGGGTGGTAGGGGTGGTAGCGGCAGAGTTTGGTTGCTATGTAGTCAAACTGGCCTGAACCTTTCTATGCACCCCAAACCGACCTCAAAACCATTGCCCTCCGGCCTTGGCCTCAAAAGTGGTAGATTATAGGTACAGGCAACCACAGCCCCAGTGTCTTTTCTGAGGAAAGAGGATGCACAATAAGGAGCCCTCACTAAGACGCAAACAGTGGGGGGTCTCAGGCCAATGCCCACTCCCAGGAATGGTTCCTTCCAGCAATGCATCTCCATGTTCTAAGGATCCATGTTGCGAAGTGGTCACTCAATAACCATCATTGCAGCAGCTTATCTAGTTACTGACGATGACCTTGCTTGGGGCCATTTTCCTCCTGTACCCTTACCTGCTGTTGATTTCTTATCTGCAAGGTACCACCTACTTGAACTTACTGCGAGTCTGAATCTCACCAGAAACGCACTCCCAGGCAAATACAACACCAGGAAAAAGCAGCCAAAATCTTCTGGAAGACTCCATGATAATGAATACTCTATCATTTCGGGTAGCAGAGACGCTCTTTTTTTTCTTGTCCATTTGTAATGATGTACAAGAGGTTCCTCCTCTTAGAAGGAAAATGACTTCAATTATGTGTTCTTGTGAAAAGAAACATTGAAATTATCTTCTTTTCAAAAGGTAGAATTAGCCCCATTTTAGAGCTGAAAGCCTGCCAGAAAAAATATATATATTTCTGATAGCACCCCCCCATCACCATTTAGCTGTGTCAAGTTCGTACTCTGCAATTTCCTGTGGCTGCTTTTACTTCTGGATTCTGACTGAATGTCCCGCTCCACTCAATGCCTCACTGTGTAAAGGGATGAAGTACCTTGTCCTGGCCAAGGACAGAAGGTATGCTGGGATACCTGCTGTGTTTCAGGCTACAGAAGCGGACAGCAAGGGGCCAGGGAGAAGTCACGTGGCAGGAGAGAGAGACCTGCCTGCCCTCTCTCAGTGAGAACCCACGACTTCTCCGTTGTTACAGTTCTGTTTTCATGCCATGTGTTGCTGTCTCTAAAGCACGGTTCTTAAGCCAAAGTCTTCACAGGAGAGGATGGATGGACCCGTCTTTTAGCAAGATGGGCTTGTTGAAAAGCTACTGCAACCAAGAGAAGGGCTGAGCATCCATGAGGAACCTGCAGCGCCAGCACACCAAGGGTTTAGGATGCTCTAACAGAGCCAAAACGGCTCTCATTCCCCACAGTTAGCACTCTCCGTCTCCATGTCAAGAGTGTCTAGGCTCGCTGACTTTGAGTTCCGATATCTTTTAACTTCCCCTAGGATTTTGCTTTTCTATTACCGATTTTCTCAGCTATAAGCTGAAGAGTAATTTATCTAATTCATAAAAAGAAGCACTGTATACCACTAAATATTGCTGTTAC
>CABHPP010142388.1:0-40069 GCA_902168425.1 Peromyscus attwateri | reverse complement strand
AGAGGGAACATAAGGAATGTTCATGATAAATGAAGACCACATGAGAATAGGAAGAAGCAAAGTGCTGGAGAGGCCCACAGAAATCCACAAAGATGCCCCCACAATAAACTGCTGGCAATAGTCGAGAAATAGCCTGATCTGACCTACCCTGGTGATAAGATGGCCAAACACCCTAATTGTCGTGCTAGAAACCCCATCCAGTGACAGAGGGAACTAGATGCAGATATCCACGGTCAGGCCCTGGGTGGGCAAGAAGGAGGAGGGTTTATGTGAGCAAGAGTTGTTGGGACCAGGGATGGATGGAATACAGGGACAAATGGCCAAACGAATAGAAACACATGAACTGTGAACCAATGGCTGAGGGGCCCCCAACAGGATCAGGCCCTTTGAATGGGTGAGACAGTTGATTGGCTTGATCTGTTTAAGAGGCATACAGGCAGTTGGACCGGGCCCTGTGCTCAGTACATGAATTGACTGTTTGAAACCTGGGGCTTAGTAGAGACCCTTGGCTCAGCCTGGGAGGAGGGTACTAGACCTGCCTGGGCTGAGACCACCAGGTTGATCTCAATCCTTGGGGGAGTCTTTGCCCTGGAGGAGATGGAAATGGGGGGTGGGACAGGGGGAAGGGGGGCGGGGCGGGAGGAGGGAGAACGGGGGAATCTATGGCTGATATGTAAAGTTGAAGTATATTGTAAAATAAAATAAAATAAATTCCAAAAAAAAAAAAAAAGATGTCTGGGCCCGGAGAGATGGCTCAGTGGTTAAGAACATTTACTGCATATTTGGAAGAACCAAGTTTGGTTCCCAGTACCCACATCAAAGGCATACTGTAACTCCAGTCCCAGAGTATCTGATGTCTCTTCTGGCTTTTGAAACTACCTTTACACTCATGACATACATACACAGACACACATACACACACACATACACACACAATATATAAGTCTTTAAAAATTTAAGTTGTTTGGAACTGAATTATCGGTTTGAAATGCATTATTTTGAATTGATTTAAAATATGTCTAGCTATTCATATGTGTAGCTATATAACTGTCTTTTAAATTTTATTTGACTTTTACCTATTTACTTTACTTTCTTTGGTGTACTTCCTAAGAGTCTAAGAACGGTTTATATTTCTAGCATGAAATCCCATTAACAGTCACCATGGTGATAATAATGGCTGACATATGGTGACTGGTAAATGTGCTCAGGTACGATGCAGAGGCCCTCACCTCCATTATCTTAGTTTATTCCCAGAATAGTACTAGGAGTTAGATACAATTATGATTTTATTCAGTGTGATTTAAAGTGATAGAACATTCATACGAATGTACCTTTTAAAGTGACAACACAAAACCTTATTAAATAGAAACAGGTTGATTTCTGTAAAGACTTTCCTACTGGTATTATTATCTTTAGATGGCTCAGCCATTAAAGGCTAAGACTCACAACCAAAATATCAATTTCAATTCCTCTAAATCTAAGAGAATACTCCAGTTTGTTAACTAAGTCATTTTTGACATTTTACAAAGAAAGATTTAGTTATAATTTAATTATGTGTAAATAACCAATAATCTGTTATCAATGCTTTTAAGAGTTTGTGGAACTAAATATGATATATTATTTATCAGAGTTTTTTTAATATAGCTTCTTTAGGTTCCCAAGTAAATCTATGAACATAAAAGACTTAGAAACCTTTAATGTGACTTTCTATATTTATCCAAAGTCTTAGAAACCTTTAAAGTAACATTATATTTATACATATATTTAAAGAGAAAATGAAAATGGATATATCTAATATTCTGAATCAGTTTTATATTATTGATTGTTTTATATTTGATTTTTTTCAAGCACACATAATTTGAAAAAAAAAACTGGTTAGATTTCTAGCTCCAAACTTCATTTGTTCTATTATATAAAAAAATTAACAAAAAGAAAAAAATCACAATTTTCTACAAAACTTTTACATTTTTAACTGTGAAAAACTAGGAATGCTATTTTATATTATCTTGTATGTAAGAGGTAATTGGAATCATGACAGTATTTACTGAGCTATTTTAAGATGTTGTTAAATTGCTTTTTTTATATGGTGGAGATGTTTTATCTTTTTTTTCTCATTCTAAAATTACAAATACATATAAATTAAGAGGATTTACATCCATGAAACATCTTAAAGAGTAGAGTTGTTAGTGTGGAGGTGATAGGAACAGATGAGGTCATTAGAGAATAAGAAATGGCAGGGATGTATGCTGGAGACCTCAGCATTCAGCCTCAGGTGCAAATCTTATCAAGTACAACAGGATGAGGAAAGTGAGAAGATAGGGATATGTTTAGAAAGTGCTATCCAATATCCAGTTGTTAATTCCAGCTAATGATGCTGATAGGATATTGTTTTAATATATATTAATAAAATGGTAAAGAAATAAATACAGGCTAAGGTGATGGTATAGTGATAAAAATTTCATTCAGGTACATTGAATTCTCTTCCTCTATCTTTTCACTCAATATTCCTATTTTGAATATCAGTGTTCTCTATGAATTATGACTATAAATATATAGTCAAAATGCAGACTTTAACCATTTCTAACTTTATTTTAAAAGATTTTTGATGGCATGTATTTGGTGTTTTCCAACTTTGTTTTGGAATTATTGAAATCCTTGGTTGTTCTTTACAATAGAAATTTATAAGAATTGTTAACTACACAATTAACGATTGTTTTATATAATTCATATTAGAAAATAACATGGTGATTCTGGGGACCTGATAATATCATAAAAACCTTTGCATCCAGCTACTAATCTGAAGGTCATCTGCCACATGGATGCTTAGATCTTCATTCTGTTGATGAGAGACAGGGTTAGAGTGAGAAAGGAACTTGCCCATGTGTGTGTGTTTCATTTACAACTAAGCCAGGTAGGATTTTGTTTTGTTTTTCATCAAACTAAACTATCTCTAAATAAAGTGTTTCCTTATTTGTTAGGGATGACTCCATTTTACTTACAGAATTATTGTTTTTGTGATGGCTACAAATGGGTTTTATCTGGGATTACTTCAATCTTTTCAACAAGTTTGGCATTTAGGACATCTGTGCATTCAGAGGGATATTTTGGCATAGAAGTTTTAGAAAACAAGCTCTGTCTTCTTTTTGCTTATTTTCTGTGGTTTAGCCAAGTTCGCTTCATTTGTATACAATTGGGCACTGCTAATTGAAATCAATATCAATTGTATATTGTTAAAGCACACACAACATGTGAATGATTATAATAAAAAATCCGCTAAGCTAATCTCTTTTATCCATTAACTTTGTGAATGTGTTTTCTCATTTCTGTGATTTAAATACATGGCAACAGTAACTTACAGAGGGTGGCGTTTATTTTGGCTCACAGTTTGAGGGTACAGCTCGTCATGGCAGGGAAGTCATAGCAGCAGTAGAACCTGAGGCAACTGGTCACAGTGCGTCTGCCATCAGGAAGCAGAGAGTGATGGGATCCTGGGCTTGGCTCACTTTTTATTTAGTACAGGACATTTGCCTGTGGAATAATGCAGCCTACATTTTGTGAGCATCAAATCATCTCTGTTATCTTAGCCTAGAGATGACTCACAGACATGTTCAGAAGCTTGCTTTTCAGTGATTCTATCTAGGTCAATACTGAAAACTTGATAGTCAATATTAAATACCACAGTGATTTTGTTTAACTTTTGGACCCTCCATTTTTTATCTATAAAATTAATATGAAAAGAATACCAATTTCTAAGGTTTCTGAATATGATGAAAAAATACATACAAATCATTTATACCTCCCTAACTCATAGTAAATGTTCAATGAATCTTTTAACCAAACCTTATTTATTCTGTATGTGGTTTGGACAGTTATAGCAATAGTCTCTTATCTAGTAATATTATCATTTAGTAGATATATTTCATGGAAGAGCTATAAATCAAGAAATCACCCTTTTCATTCATTATGGGAGCTAAAAAATCCCCTCCATCATGGGTCACATATCCTCTCTAATTTGCTGGAATCATTGTTGTATTTTGGTTCTATTAAGTTTATGTGATGAACCATGCAATTCAAGTAAAAATATGTGTGGGGAGCTGTCTTTGTAGCTCAGTTGCTCAACAACTACCAAGAAAAACCTAATTTGATAGATCCATCACTATAATACAACACTTCATCTGCCAACGCCCCTTATCTCTCAAGAGAACAGGTCCAGACTACTGGTCACAGGCTGAGAGGAAGAATATTGTGGTGAATTGTCATTTGGATGATAGATGTGTTCAGTCTCAAGTTAACAGACTACACTCCAGTTTATATCAAAGTCTTTTCAACACATGCCCATTAGGTCTAGCCAGCTTTAACAACTCAGCTTCTTTTCCTCCTCACCTACTATTTATTATGTAACTAAAGAGGTCATGTGCAGTATTCTAGGTAGACTTTTCATAAGCCCAAAATAGTCCTTATTATACCATTGAACTGGCACTGAAACCTGTCAGGAATATGGAGAGGCCAGTGCTCTGCTTGCTGTACAAACAGATAAAGCTTTGTCTGAAAGAGCTATTTCAAAAGCAAAAAGGTCATCTGTTCACATATATTCCAGCATGCTTTATGAGCTGACATAAAATGAGGGTATGTGAGGACATGTTGCCATGTGAGATCATCTTCCCATTCTGTAGAGATCTGGTTTATTTTGTAATGAAACAATAAGACTCTTGAATTAAGCTATAATTCTATCCTTAGAATACATTGCCAAAGTTACTTTGTTTTGTTTTTGTGTTCTATTTCACCATCTATCTGTCCATCCATCCATCCATCCATCCATCCATCCATCCATCCATCATCTCTTTATATCAACCTACTTTCATTTCTCTATCTCGCTAATGGAATCTGATTTTGGTGGTGATGATCTATTACAGGTCCTCTTTGATTCCATTTAAATAAAGATTATGAAGTCACTTTGGCTTCTGTAGAAGTGAGCAAAGCAACAGATTTGCTTTCAGAGTCACTTTATACTCTATGAGCCACTGAAGGCCTCAATGAGATTTACTTTATGTGAGTTTTATCTATTAATATTTACTATAGGAATTAAAACAATTAATTATTTATTAAATCATTTTTCTGTCTGAACATTCCTCTACCATGTACTGCTTTCTTAAATTAGTAGGAGAAATCTAGATGTGGTAGATCATAGCTCTGATTCCAGCACTTGGGAGGCTGAGGGAGAGAAATATGAAGTTTGAGGATGGCCTGAATATGTTGTATGAACCTTATGTTTTAAAAGGACAAAGTCACATGAAGTAGAAAAGAATAATTGGAACAAAAATTGTAGGTTTATATTTTTTAAATGTTATCCCCCATAAATTGATTGATTGATGTTTTTATTTCTTTACAGTGGCTACAATAGACCCTACTATGTTAATATTTAAATTTAGTGCATAGTTTCACATTATATATGTATGTGTGTATGTATGTATGTATGTATGTATATGAATAATGATGTTAATTTTGGTGATTTTTCTTTAAAAGACAACTTAATTTCATATGAAGAGCAACTGTCTACACAAGGTAAAGTACTCCTTGCAGTGTAAACTGTCAGTCTACTGACCATTTTCTATTCTCAGTTAGGCCTGATGTCCAGACTATGTTGGCATCTCTCTTCATCCAGATAACATGACTATTTTTCAGATACCCTTTGCTAGGGCATGCTTTATGAAGAGGCTGGGTTTTCAAGAAAACAGATGGTACAGTCACTCTGAAATGACCTCTAAGAGGCAGGTGTCTATTTATAGATGTTCTTTTTACCCTTGTCACCTTTTCTAGATGTATCCTAGGCCATGTCTGTCTCATACAAGGCATAGCTGTATTTTATATGTATTGACACAGACACAAATTAGTCAGCTTTACCTTGTATCTTTCAAAAGTTTTCAACTGCATCTCATAGACTTAGAACTAGAATTGTAAAACTGATTAATGATTCATACACTGGAAGGGAATGCCTGAAATTTATCATATATTTTCCCTAAAGAACAAACTCTGAAATGTTGACAATTACAGTCATATACCATATTTAACACTGACACAGAATGGGGAATACATTATAGCAGCCATTTGTTTATCATTTTGAAATACTGGCATGCTTATTGTTAGAAGGCCTGCCATGGAGTAGCATGAAGGAAACAATACAGTTTGGGATTTTATAACATCCAGTGTCATAAAATTTTCCATCTTGTAATCTCCATGTAATACATGCATATGTTTTGTATGTAGTTTTATCATTCTGTACAATTAGATTTCTTGAAGAATCAATGGTCTTAACATGCCTTACACAATATGCTGCAGCAGATCATGCTATTTTGCTCTCATATTCAAACATAAACAGAGACACAGATACCTGTAGAAGTGTTGTATCCAGGAGGCTTTCTTTATTTTAATAATTGGTTATGAAATTATTCTTTAAGATAATAATCTACTTATAAATAATTTAATTTATAACTTTGAGGTGTATATCAGAATTTGTAGGATAGCATGAAAATAAATAGGCAGAGGGAAAACTTGCCATCTACCTGGTAAGAGTTGAATAATTGAGTCTATAAATTATACTGGCAGTAGAAAGATTATCCTGTGGTGATATTGTGTTCCTCAATATATTGTGAACACTAATAAACTTATCTGGGGTCAGAGAACAGAACAGCCACTAGATAGACATAGAGGCCAGAAAATGGTGGCACACACACCTTTAATCCTAGCATTCTGGAGACAGAGATCCATCTGGATCTCTGTGAGCTCAAAGCCACAATGGAAACAGCCAGGCATAGTGACACACACCTTTAATCCCTGGAAGTGATGACAGGAAGCAGAAATATATATAAGGTGTGAGGACCAGGAACTAGAGTCTTGTTAAGCTTTTAGTTTTTAGCAGCAGTTCAGCTGAGATCCATTTGGATGAGGATTCAGAGGCTTTTAGTCTGAAGAAACAAGATAGCTGAGGAATTGGCAAGGTAAGGTTGAATGTGGCTTGTTCTGTTTCTCTGATCTTTCAGCGTTTACCCCAATACCTGGCTCCAGGTTTGTTTTTATTAATAAGACCTTTTAAGATTTGTGCTACATTAGCCTGAGAAAATAAAAGCTGTTACATGTATGTGAGTATTGTATGGAATTAAGCCAACTCTGCCAAATCCATGAGATCTAGTTTTTGGAGCATTTCACCATGAAGAGAGGAATGTAGAAAACAGGAAATTCAGGATGGAAGTAATGATTGAGGGAAAGATCAATGCGCCCTATGATATTCAATCTTATTAAGATGACTAAATTTACAATCAGTAGACGTAGGCATGTCTGGATATGTGTGAGAGAACCTTCCAGAAAGGAATAGCATGGGCAAAAGGAGCTTCCTTGAGTATAGAAAATGCCATAGCCCGAGTTTGGGACTTTGAGGGGTTGAAAGAGAAAAAAGAAGATGGCCAGCTGAACACCAGCACTCTTTCCCTGTGCCTTGGACATGTGTGAACTGAATTCCTCAGTCAAGCCTACCCAGCTGGTTGGATGGAACTGTCACATCTGTATGATTTTTTTTTGCCCCTGAATAAACAATAAAACAAATAAAAATCCCCAAACCTACCTAATAGAGGCATTTGGAAGAATCAGTGGTAATCAGTGACCATAGTTCCAGGACCTGGTGTTAGCTTCTTCTGTTCCAACCTAATCCTGCTCAATAGATGAGATTCCCAGGAAGGGAATTCATGGCCTTTAAATTTTCTAGAGGCTACACCTCTAAGAAGATCAGGGGAGTTCAAAGAGAGTTTTTGCCAAAATAATTAGCATACAAAACTGGAATATTTTGTAGTAGCACCATCTAAATTCCTTCACCTATTTTGGCTGAGAAGATGTTTTGATTCCAAGTTAAAAAAAAATGTGGTAAAGCCAAAACCTGAAAGTAAATCATTGTAGTGTCCTACTATTTGAGAAGTAGATTGTAGTTGTTGTTTTTCACTCCTTTGGCTCTTTTGGGGGGTTGGGGGCTATCACCCAGCTCCCAAATAAATACACAGAGGCTTTTTCTTACTTATGAATCCCCAGCCTTAGCTTGGCTTGTTTCTTGCCAGCTTTTCTTAACTTAAATTATCCCTTCTATGTTTTGCCTCTGGGATTTGACCTTTTTCTATTTCTGTATATCTTTTCTTTCCTTCTTATTCCATGTCTGGCTGTGTGGCTGTGTGGCTGGCTCCTTCTTTTCTTGCTCATTGATCTCTTTTTCTCCTTTTTATTCTCTCTGCTTGTCAGCCCCACATATCCTTTCTCTGGCCAGCTATTGGCCATTTAGCTCTTTATTAGACCAATCAGATATTTTAGACAGGCAAAGTAACACAGCTTCACAGAGTTAAACAAAAGCAATGTAATAGAATGCAACACATCTTTGCATCATTAAAACAAATGTTCCACAGTATAAATAAATGCAACACATGTTAAAATAGTATTCCACAACAATAGATACAAGTTTATTCTTGAGCATGCATAAGACCTGTATAGGATGAAGCCACCCAATCCTAGCCTGGGGTAGGCAGGCGATTATAAAGGCCTATCCCTAGCTTGGTAGTCATGGACAATTGATTGGCTATTAGAAGAAGTTTTCTTCAAGGATGAAGTTCCCTACGAAGCTACCCATAGCCTTGTGCCCATGCACACAGTGGCAGCACTAAGGAGACTCATGAGATTGGAGGAGTGGTAGATGGTTAGAAGAGGGATTGAAGAGGGAACTGGGTAGTGGACTTCATTAGAGCATCTTCTATGCATGTATGAAATTCTCTAACAGTGAAAAAGTATGTGTCTTATTATTTCTGTTAAAATATGACAAAAGATTAGAAAACAATATTGATAGAATGAAAACAAGATTGAAGAATGGCACCATTTCTGTTCTTTTAACAGAACTAGTTTGTGCCTAAGCAGTGAAATTTGTAATGAATATGCTTTTAAAACTCCAGTAACAAATAACAATTCAGATTGCTTCAAGGACATTCCTAAAATCTCTAGTCATGTGCTCTGGGCATTATTAAAATATAGAGTAGGTTTTATACATTTCTGATTTTTCTCAACAAATGATGGAACTATTTTCAGCTTTGGGAATTGAATCTACTTTATTTATCCAAAATAGCAAGGCAAGAAACTGACATTAATATGCAACAAAACATTAACTGAATTGAAAGATTGTATTTGGCTTAGTAGTTTTATCAGATTCTCCAAAGAATGAGAAAGAACAACTTAGATTTAAGTATGCACTTTTTCTAATAAAATGCAGATAAATAGATCCTGTTAGAGAGCATCATTTATTGAAAGCACATAATCATCTCTTGATACCAGTTCTGTTTTTCTTGTGTAAAGTTTAGGTTACATAAAAATTAGTAGGCTGTATTTTCAGATATTTCATAGATATATGTACATTCTAGCACACATCTACATGCATATATTATTTACTCTTTTCCTTTTCCAAATCTGTTTCACATTTGTTCAATTTACTATGTTCTAAAAAATTAAAGATTCACCCATCAGCCAGTTTTGGGTATTCTATATTGAATTCACTGTATTCTAAGAATGAAAATAACTTGATAGTTCATTTTGAGTAAAAGCACATTGTATAAAAGCCCTGTCTCGAAAAACCAAAAAAAAAGTAGAAAGATTAAAAATTTATTTTTATTTCTTCCAACCAGAGATAACTTTGGTTGGATATGGGATATTATTGCTATTTCATAAACTACCTTGGTAATTTCATGATACTTAGTTGCTCAGGTCAACCATGTACATCTCATACATGGCATTTTTTTTTTTTTTGGTTTTTCGAGACAGGGTTTCTCTGTGTAGCTTTGCACCTTTCCTGGAACTCACTTTGTAGACCAGGCTTGGCCTTGAACTCACAGAGATCCACCTGCCTCTGCCTCCTGAGTGCTGGGATTAAAGGCGTGCGCCACCACCGCCTGGCCCCATACATAGCATTTTTATTTTCACAATTTATATGCATGTTATATGGTCAACAGATTTTGTTATATTAATTTTCATTTTTCACTATTTTAGGTTAATTTTTAGTTTATTTTATAAGTTTATTATAAATACTTGAAAATAAATAAAACTTCATATACCCAAATTAACCTGACCCAAAGTCTATAAAACTCAATGAACTTATATACAGTTAGAATTGGCATTTGAAATGGAAGCTGTTAAGCTTCATATTAAATCCTACACATTGGTATCAAATATATTTTATTCACTTACCCATCATCAAACAAAAAAAAAATCCATGAGTGAATTAAAACTAGAGAATAATTAGTTTCATATCCTTTTTTTCATAACCCAGATCACTTACATGACCATTGCTCTCCCATCCCTTATATCTAGCCTGTCATCTTCTCTTTATTTTACGTTATACTGTGTGCTCATGTATTATATATACATATATATGTTTATACATATATATTATTGACAGGAATCTGCATATGAGAGGGAACATTCAGTTTTTCTGAGATTGTGTGACCTCGCTTAATAGTATACATTATAAATTGATCAATTTTATTTAGAGTGGAGTAGTATTCATCTATATATTTATACATATATATATATATATTTTCCCAAATTTTTGTTTTCCATTTATCTGTTGATGGCATCTATCTTTACCTTATTTTTACCAAATCTTTACCTTAGTAAATAAAGCTGTAAATATGGCAAAATTCACAATTTTTAACACTAAGTTAAATGTCATTGAACTGCATTTTGAACAGTTTTTCATGTTTCTAATTATAAAGCCATGGAAATATACATATTCAATAACCTTTGTTAACTAATAGTTATGTGTTGGCCTCTTAGTTCTAGATGGTAATGACCAAGGAAAACAATGATTCTTATCTTCAAGTGGCATAATGCCTTGTAACAATATTGAGCTATGACCATAATCATATAATCAAGAAGCAGTGCCATTACCAGATGGTGGTTTTTGCTTTGCAGAAAAAGGAAGTGTGTTGATAGAAGTGATAGAGTAGTACAGGGGTCACAGGGTAGGATGCAGCTGTAAATAGGATTGTGGGGAGATAGGAATATAGGATCAATATGCCTCAGATATTATGAAACAAGTGGGTGGTTCTTTCATAGAAACATTTACCAATTGCATACTTATTTACAGTGCATGAATGTATATTATCTTACATCATTAAGAACAGTCTTCACAAATTTGAGTATGCAAAATTCAAGTACCTTAAACTTTTCATTTCTTGATTACTGATTATATTGCCTTTATCTTTTCATGACTGCTAACCGTTGTTGCATATTAAGGTAGACTATAGACGAATTTCTAAACAGTCTTATTAAATAAGAAACACAGAGCCAAATACAGAGGTGTAAGCCATAGAGATCAAAGCAATAGCTACCAACTAACCTTAGCTTTCCACCTTGCTGTAGCTTCCCAAGAGAGCGTCTTCCTGTCTAACCTGCACTTTTATTGCCTTCCTGTTCTGCCTTCTCATTGACTCTAAGCCCAGCCACATCACTTCCTCATCACTGCCTGTCTATACAGACCTCTGGGTCTCTATGTTTGGTACTGGGATTAAAGGCTTGTGTCACCATGCTTGGCTGTGTCCTTGACCACACAGAGACTCTACCTGACATGTGATCAGATTAAGGGCGTGTGCTACCACCACCTGACTTCTGTTTATGGCTATGACCTCTGATCTCCAGGCAAACTTTATTTATTAACATACAAATAAAATATCACATTTCAGCACAAATAAAATATCACCACAGTAAATGGCCAGTTCTTTTGTGCTTTCTGGAGCAGGTGCTACAGATATGTTACACCCTGTCAGTAAATGCCACATGTCTTCCAGCTGTCAGGATCCATAGCTCTTCCACTGAAGGAATTTTCAGAAGCCACTCTGCCTTACCATTCAGCTGAACATGAGAAAGGAAACAAACTAAAATATTCTTTATAGAGGCTGCTTACTCTTAGTGGCTGATATCTTTCTTTTCCTTTGAATTTGTTTTTGTGGGGTTTGTGTTTTGATCATGTCCTTTGTTTTCCTTTTAAGATTTAAGATTTATCCTGATTCATTGAGAATATCATACATGCATACAAATGTACTTTGATCATATTCATACCCACTCCTTTCTCTAACAATTCTCATACACACCCCAATCTCATCACTGTGGGTCGTTTGCCCACCAACCCCACAGTTGCCCAGAGTATTCTTGAGTGCGAGCAGCAGGAAATATTAGATAGAAGGATTTATATTGTGGAGATAAATAGATAGAAAATAAAGAATAGCCTTGAGAGGGCCTGGAACCTATTCCAACGGCCCCGACTGTCTCTGTCCCAGGGTATTTATAGAGATGCCAAGGGGTGGAGCAGAAGACCTCCCCCCAGCACAGCCAAGTGCAGACCATCTCAGACACCTGTACTCAGGCCCATGGTCCTAATCATCCTCTTTATGCAGACCTGCTGGGTAAAGCCACAAAGAACCTGAAAACAGGCTCCCACACATCACCCACTTTCAACATTGTGAACACACACAAACGTGTGCACACACATGTGAACACACACATTTATTTATACCACTGAGTCTAATTTGTGTTTCCTGATGCTCATGCTTGTTTGACCATCCACTGGAGTATTAATGACCTACCAGGGCCCATATCCTTAGAAGAAAATGTTTCTCCCTCTCCCTGAAGCCATTGACTGCCAGACTCTTCTTTTGTTTCCACAAAAAGCCAGAGGCTATGGATTTGTTCCAGATTAAGACACATCAGGTTTGACCAGCCAAGACCCCTGGAAAGGTCTCTGATAACACCATGGCCCAGATGATCCAACATCCAGAACCGTTTCAAGGCAACTGGCTCAGATGATACACCTTCACAGACTACTCCATAATCCTAAAATTTTCTTTGTGTCCCCATAAGATACAGCGCCACCCTCCAACAGAAAGTATTAAGAGAAGCTACGCCCAAATTCCCAAATATACCAAGCTGGCTTTGGAGATAAAATTGGCTCACTCCTTCTCTAAACCCAAGCATATTACTAATAAAAAAGGTTAAGAGATTTTTGTGTTCCATATCAAAAAAGCCCTCTGGTGTGGGACAAAGAAAAATCAATATTTCTATAAATATAATCTCTTTCTAAAGAAAAAAAGGGGATATGATATAGATATAATAGGATAAAAGGATAGATTAATGAACCTACTTTTAAAGAGCAACAACTTGTTTAGAAATGTTTTATATTGCTATGGATTTTAGTTCACTGATACAAATTTAAAGTTAATTTTGTTATACTGTGTGTATATTTCTACTCTTGTTTAAGGTATTATGTTTTTACAGCTCATTTAAAATTGTAATGGATAATTAAATAGATTAATAATTAGTCATCTATGATAATCATACTCATAGCCATGTTAGTTAAGTCTTCTAGGTATAATATAGATATATTTCAGACAGATAGGTAATCTTCAAAATACTTCATAGACCTACAGAATATGACATTTAAAAAGTTTTAAAAATTTAAACTTTCTGGACAATGAGACATGTCTGCTCCTGGCAGCACTGATTTACTTCAGAGAGGAGGATGGGCATCAAAGACACTCTATATGGAGTTTATCTTCTTTTTGGAAAAAATAGCCATTTGGGCAAGAAACTGTTCTTGCCTGGACTGCTTGATTGACTGGACATGCAGGACCCATAGGAAGGTGACCACTGAACTTTGTTTGACAAAATGGTCCTTCAGGTTCCTGCTTCACAGGGGAAACTGCCAGACATTCTACAGACACAAAAAAAGTAACTGAGAGACTCTAGACCTGTGGGCTAAAATCAGATGCCCCAACTTTACAAAAGAACTTTGGATGACTGTCCAGGCTGCCAACTGTCTCTGTCCTCTCTCCCAAACTCTCAAAAGTTGCTTGTGTCCTTCTCCCATTTCTCAGGTAATATTATATCCTTCTGTTGTCTTTATGTAGTTAAAAACTAGAGTTATAATTTCCTCAGTTATGATAGATAAGTTAGATATAAAACCTTAGACTCACAAATATAGGATAGATAGGATATCTTTAATTTTGCCAAATACAAATAGACTAGATATTATAAATAGATGATATTGTAACTGTAATTCTTGCTTGATAATTGTTTTGTTATATGTAATTTTACTATGTAAAAGTTAAAACCTTCCTTTAAAAAAAAAAAAGAAAAGGTGTAGCTAGAGTTTTCCTGCCTGGCCCACGGTCAGGATAAATCTCTTTCACCTGCCAGTCCCACAGCCGCTCAGACCCAACCAAGGAAACACAGAGACTTCTATTGCTTATAAACTGTATGGCCGTGGCAGGCTTCTTGCTAACTGTCTTTATATCTTAAGTTATCCATTTCCATAAATCTATACCTTGCCACATGGCTCGTGGCTTACCGGCATCTTTACATGCTGCTTGTCCTGGCGGTTGCTGGCTGGCAGGTAGGCAGCCTCCTTCTGCCTTCCTGCTCTTTTAATTCTCTCTGTTAGTCCCGCCTACTTCCTGCCTAGCCACTGGCCAATCAGTGCTTTATTAGCAACACATTTGCCATACAGAATATCCCACAGCAAAAAGGTAAAGTGCTGTGGGATGTTCTGTATGTTAAATGTGTTGCTCTGATTGGTTAATAAATAAAACACTGATTGGCCAGTAGCCAGGCAGGAAGTATAGGCAGCACAAGGAGAGAGGAGAATTCTGGGAAGTGAAAGGCTGAGGCAAAGAGACACTGCCAGCCACCACGATGAAAAACAGATGTTAAGATATTGGTAAGCCACAAGCTACGTGGCAACTTATAGATTAATAGAAATAAGTTAATTTAAGATGTAAAAAAATTAACAAAAAGCCTGCCATGGCCATACAGTTTGTAAATAATTTAAGCATCTGTGTGTTTATTTTATAAATGGGCTGTTGGACTGCTGGGGCTTGGTGGGACCCAAAGAAAAAACTCCAACTACATCTGAATCCTCAGTCAGATGTATAGTTGGCAATATTTTTCCTCATTCTGTAGACTTCCTCTACAGTCAATTAACTGTTTTCTTTGTGGTAGTGAAGCCCTTTAGTTTCATGGAGCCCCATTTATTGGTTGTTGTTTCCATTGCTTCATGACTGGAGACCTATTGAAAAACTTTCTCTGAGTCTATATCCTGAATGTAGCCCTACTCTTTCTTCTAGAAATTTCAGGGTTTGAAGTCTGCGATTTGGTCAGTTTGGAATTGATTTGTTTACCCTTGAGAAAGAAGGATGGCAGTTAGTTTTTAAACATAGACACGGAGTTTTCTCAGCACGATTTGTTGAGGAAGCTCTCTTTCCTCTACTGTGTAGCATTATGAGCAATGACCTGTGGAAGCTTCAGCCCTGACACTATCCCTTCACTGGAGATGTTCTTTCTCTGTCTCACTGTTGGTCCTCTACTGCCATTAAGTTCAAGCCCCTTCCACAAGGAAATACAGGTGGATTCATTCTTAGGCTCGTCCTCTGCAGTGCAACATTCTCACAGTTACTTTCCCACTTCTTTTCAACAACTCTCAAGGTACACATAGGATTTTTTTTTAATATCAATTTCATGTAATTTTCTAGTATTTACCCTAGTAATAGTGTGTTTTGGAAAAAAAAGTTTTGGAATTTTATTACTCTAAGTGCACCAACTATTTTCTCTATGTTTTATAAATTTAGAGACGTGTTTTTATTAACCTTCCACAATGTAACAAACAATTCTCTCTCTGGCTCTGTCTTGGTCTCCACCTCTCTCTCCCTCCATCCTTCCTTCCCTCCCTCCATCCCTCCCTCCCTCTGACGCCCTCCCTCTCTGGTGTATGTGTGTGCTTGTGTGAGTATCTGTATATGTGTGCACATGGGCTGATCAGAGGACGATGTCAAGTGTCTTCTTCAATTTTTCTCCAACTTATTTTTGAGGTTGTGTCTCTCACTGAATCTGGAGCTCACTAATTTGGATAGGTCAGCTGGCCAATGAATTCCCGAAATCTTCCTTTCTCCTCTCTCCAGCACTGAGATTACAGATGTGCATTGTTGACCTAGCCTTTATGTGGGTTCTGGGGCAGCACTTTATTGACTAAGTTATCTTCCCAGCCCACAAATAATTCTTTTGCTGTTTTGCTAGTCATTATTATTTTATTTTCCTCCATGTGAAAGATGAGAGGTATAAATTCATGTTTATATTTTTAAACATTGATAAGTATGTCTCAATACTGTTGATTCAAATCAAAGCTAACATTTGGCTAGCTGTTAAGTAACAAATTAGATCCTCAAATCATTTTGTGTTTCTTGTCCAATTCTGTGCTGCTTTGTTGTACCCTAAGTCCTGATTCTGTGAAGCTTGTGGAAGACTTGCAGTATTGAGTTCCTAGCACCCAATGACAGCATTAGGAGCAAATCTCATATTAAGTATTTGATTACTTTGTAACTGAGTTCTCTGATACTGTTTCCATAGTTAAATTTAACTTGTAGTAATGAACAAAATTCTGTTTTCTACAGTGGTATCTCAGCATCCCAATGTTACTCTTGTTCAGAAAGTCCTCTCTGTACCAGTAGATCAAACTTAGAAATAGTAACTTTATTTGATCTGGCATTAAAAATGACCTATAAGTATCAGTCATGAAGTTATTAGGTAACATACTTAGTTAACACTGATCTCATCCTGGATGTTTCTCTTGGGGTTTAAAGTTCTCATGCTGTCATCCAGTCTCATTTTCTGTTCTGTTCTATAAAATTTATCTCCTTCCTTTCTTCCTCTCCTCTGTCTTTTCATTTTTCTGTGTGCCATAGTAAGCAAATGTAGGACAGGGTGCTAGGGATGTCTTTCTGTATGCTGTGAATGTGTTGCTCTGATTGATTGATAAATAAAATGCTGATTGGCCAGTAGCCAGGCAGGAAGTATAGTATAGGCAGGATAAGAAGAGAGGAGAATTCTGGGAAGTGGAAGGCTGAGTCAGGAGATGCTGCCAGCCACTGCCACCATGGGAAGTAAGATGTAAAGATACTGTTAAGCCACAAGCCACATGGCAAGATAAATTTATGTTAATGAGTTAATTTAAAATATAAGAACTAGATAGGAAGAAGCCTGCCACAACCATACAGTTTATAAGTAATATAAGTCTCTGTGTGTTTACTTGGGTCCAAGCAGCTGCAGGAGCTGGGTGGACACAGGAAAACTCCAGCAAACAGGGCATAACTGGCAATTGGTTCTCTCCTTCTTCTATGTGGGTTCCAGGAATTGAACTCAGGTCATCAGCTTGACAACCAGTGCTTTTACCCGCTGAGCCATCTTATCAGACCTTATTTAAACATTTAAAAATAATAGTTTTATTCTTTTTCAAATTGTATGTGTGTGTATTGACATCACTACTCCCCCCTCCTCTCTTTAATCTTCCCACATCACCTTTCCTACTTCCCTTTAAATTCATGGCCTCTTTTCCTTTAATTATTATTGTTTTACACACACACACACACACACACACACACACACACACACACACACATACTGCTGAATCATTTAGTGTTGCTCATATGTGTATGTTATAGAGCTGACCATTTATTCTTCATTAAGATTTTTAATGATAAAATTTATGTTGTTCTATGGCATTATTCTTCATCTATGTGCATTGTTTATCCTTTAGGATATGCATTTAATTTTATTTCTAATTGTATCCCAGTATGCAGTGCTGAGAGTGAGCTAGAGATGTCATCTCATAATTTTTAGATAAAATGTGTAAATGTAAAACATTAAAGCCTTATGTTTCATTTAACAAAATACCATTCATTCTAAGTAACCAGCTTATGGGTGAATGTCAGTTGGCAGTGACTTTTTTCCCTTTAAGAACATGTGCTTGCAACAGTTTTCATTACTTTGTTCTTTATTTTTTTAAGTCATGAGTAAAGGTTTAGATAGTCAGAGCAAAGGAGGAAAGGATATGACAAAGATGTACTCTATAAAGGAAAAAGACACACGGTATTATTGATATTCATCAGATTTCCCATTTTCTACTGAACAGGGCATACCAAGTGGTAAATGGTGTGCTAGCCAATTCAGAAATCTTTCCTAGGCCCTGCTCTCTTCATTGCCATGTGAAAATGGAAGGATTTGTCATAACTCCGTGAAACTTTGATTGTAAGTGATACCTCAGGGCATTTAGGTACAAGCACATTTGGACTGAGACAAGCCTGAAGTGGTACCGTTACCACAGAGAATCCATTTATCTTATACTTATATCTTATACGGATATAAGTATAAGATCATATAATTGTTTTTATTACCTGTCAGGACCTCCACTCCAATTCACACTAATGAGCAGACTGAAAATCTCACTCATGGCATTTTCAGCAGAATTGTTTTTTTACAGAATATGAATCTTTTCTAAAACAAGAACGATTTCATGTGGATTTATCTAGGAGTCAGTGACGAAATTTCCGCTTTATTTTATATTATGCTACATGTTTTAAAATGCAAAAATCTGAAAATTATGTAAACCTGTTTTTTGTTTCTTCTGTATTTGCCTTTTAGATTCAATATACTCATTTTTAGTTATTGCAACCGTCACAAGTTTACCTCCAATTGCACTGCCACCTACCTTGCTTGGCTTACCTGTTATCCATACAATGATCAAAGAGAAGGAGCTCTATATTTTAGGTTGGAAATAGAAAATTTATTGTAAAACTTGGAATGAAAATTTATTTGAAGAGTATGATTCTGTTGTTTAGATTTTCTATTTAAAACATTTGCATTATCTAGGTATTTTTATTTTTTTCAAATTCTACATTTATTGTATAATTTTAAATATTCTAGATATCATTATTAGTGATATAAATTAATGCAATGTAACTTATTTTAAAATTCCCTCATTATTTTAAGTTTGAACTACTTTGTATTGGAGTAGGCTTTAAAATAGTTGCTTGCTATTAGAATTTAGGTGCTGATTATTTGTGGTTACATGTTTTTTCTCATCTGATACAGCCTATTCATCATTCTGTTTAGATATATTTTGTTATACAACTAAAGATATATAAACAATAGCAACTCTTTTATATTTTGAAAACAATAGTTGTCTCAGAAATTGTATGTATATATGTGCATATATATGACCATTACTGGTAAATGCAAGATTTAAAAATAGGAATTATTTTAAGAGCCTGGTAACTTCATTTTTATCATTAGAAAAAAAATGGTGAGGCCATGGTTTGCCCTCACTGCTTTCTGCATACACACAACTAGAAGTTTAGAAGGAGCAAATGTGATTAAATGAGTCAAGTGTCATAACTGAATTGCCGTTAGCCAAACTGGCCTTAGTTTTAGATGTGCAGCAGCCTGAGACCCTGTGTATGTAAGCTGGAAAGGAGTCTACCATTTAGCTAAGTAAAGATAAATTAATGGCAAACTGAGTTGAATATTAAATCTTGATGTTTCTAGAAAGGCAGTGCAGACACCATACATACATTATATTGATAACATTACTAGTAGTGCAACATCAGCAAGGGCTACTTCTTTTGTTCCAGGTAGTAGTTCATATACATCCTATACATTCCCTCAATCTCCAGAGAGCTTGTGTGGTAGACATCATTACTTTTAGTAAGGAGAAGTGTCTCATTGTGTCACAGCTTCAAGCAGCAATAATGATTTGTCCACAATCACTATGGATGGTAGAAACATTGGTGGGATTGGAGCTATGATGTATTTGAATTCAAAACATAGGCTCATCTCGTCAGCCTTCTGTTTCATTGTTAAACACACCTCAAACATTAGTTCTGTTTGGGTGTCCACACAAATATTGGTGCTAAGTGGCATAATCTTCGTAGGAAGGTAAGGCAGGAAGGATTCCTTTACATTGGCGTATTTTAACATCATCACTAACTGAGCCGTTGAAGGAGTTCTGTGTACCCAGTTATGTTTAAAGGTAGCTGGATATTGGTATTACAGTTCTTCCAGGTTTGTATATTATAGCAGAATCCTCGTTTGTGCCTCAGGGTCAGGGTGTAGTGGAAAGTGCATGCTGCTTCTAGGTAACAAGGATGTTTAGTCAGTATACATTGGGGTGGCCCTAAATGTTTTTGAAATGTGTCTGGGTCTCTTAATAAATAAACTTTTACCTTAAGTTCACCTAAAAAAATAACCCTTGCTGTTCATCTACCTCAGCCCTCCATGAGATCACTTTAGACCTCTCCACATTCTAAAGGTTTAATGCTGGCTTTGTTTTCTTTTATAATATGTGTATTTTTTGAAATTATAGTATAATTGCATCATCCCATCTTCTGTCTGTCTCATGTACACCCTTTCCTCTTAAATTCATAACCTCATTTTCTTTGTTTTGTGTGTGTGTGAGTGTGTGTGTGTGTGTGTGTGTGTGTGTGTGTGTGTGTGAGTGTGTGTGTGTGTGTGTGTGTGTGGTTCCTAAATACATAAAAATACAACTACTCAGTCCCTCTATGGTATTTATACACATATGATTTTAGGGCCTATCACTTGTAACTGCTTCCTTTAGGACCCTAAGACTGATATGTTGTGTTTGGTCAGTGGATTCACTGACTAATCTCTGATCAGCCTTCAGGTGGGAACGTGGCCTAGCCCTCTATCAGAGTTTACTGTTGTCTGGTGTTCTAGGGACTTGAGTTTCGGGGGCCATGTTGAACTGCACTTGCGTCTGTCAGACTGCCTGGTAGCTCACTGCATTACCGGACTGCCTCATCTGCTCCTGTTTCTCTGCCTCATGTAGATCCAATTACTCCACTCCAACTTCCATTTTGGGGGAACAAATCCAATTAGTGTCCTTGTGTTGCCATGAACCTGTGGCCATCCTTGGCTTTCCAGCCCTCCTTGTCCTCACACAGTTCTGGAGTGGACTGTAGCCTCTGTGGAAATGAACTCCTAAGTTTGAGTCAGAAAGGGCGCAGATTGACAGAAGGGACTGGGATAACCTCAGACGGAGACCGTGGGCTGCTGGCCTTTGCGGCACGGTAGCAGGAGGAAGTAGCAGAAGATTAGAGGCTGTGAGGTAGTCCATTGCTAGGAGGTGTTAGAAACGCACGTGCTTGCACGTGCTTGTTTTCAACCCACTTGGCTAAATGTCACCTCCAGGTAATTTACTGCATGAAAGCTAATCATAGTCATTAGTAGTACTGATGCTTAAAATAAATGAAACTGAGTGTAGTGGTATATGCTTATCATCTTTCATTATCAGGAAGCTGAGGGAGGGGCACCGTGAGTTCATGGCCAACCTGGGCTAAGTGGTAATACGTTGTGTCAATGATTCAACCAGTCAATAAGTGAGGGTGAAAGATCCTAAGAGTATGTTTGAATCTTTCCCATTCAATAAACAAGAACTAGTGAGAGTCAATTTAAAATTGAACAGTTCAGAAGAAATTCAGTCAACCTCATTCACTTTCTCAAATGACTAGAATAATTAGCTTACTTTTGTAAATATGAAATTCAGATTTATTATGCTTTGATTATAGAGTACTAAATATACAATTCTACCTCAGACATGCGCTAGAAAAAAAGTTAAATGCTATTTAGTGAAAGCTGAAAAGAGTCAGTATTAACAGTGTTAATCCAGAGAAAATTCTCTACTCATTGAGACCCAATGGCTGTTCTCATAATGCCTCATAATTATCAATTTTATGGATAAATTATGAGAAAATATTCTCTGTATGAAATCATGAGCCAGATAGCATTACTTAGTTTAAAATCCTTTCAAAAGATTGTACTAAATTTTCCAAAATTCAACAAATGACTGAAATTATTCAGATAATTTTGGCTAATTTTCATGGTAATTTATATTTTAATTTAATTATAATTTTTATACATTTTAATTTAATGTATTATTTTAATATATATTATTCTTTTAAATTAAAGAATAAATGTAAATTTGTTTTGAAATATATATATATATATATATGTTTGCATAAATCATGAAATCTTTTGGTAAGAGTATTGTATAGTGTAGAGAAATTAGGAAATAATAATAGGATTTCAAAGTATAGGTGAATACAGGGCCTTTATAGATGCCTTATGTTTCTGGTTTCCATTACATAGGCAAGTTCAATTGTGGTTAATGTATTATTTAAGTTTCATGTAAAATACAATGTTTAAAATAATGTATTATTGATTTCCTTCATGAAATGAAGCAGTTATACTAAAATGAAAGACAAACATTAGTGTTCTCTTTCAATTTGAAAAGAGCACCTGATAAGAATGTGACTAGTTAAGAAGCTACTGGCATTAGATTGCTACAAGGTTGGGGAAAATGCATTTTCCTCAATGGATTGGCACTTGGTCTATGGACCACACTCCAGAGCATCCACACCCAATACTCAGCAGCGGTTGGCAACACAAACTGAACTCATGACTTTTTGGGGGGATTTTATATTTTGTTTTTAAAGACAGTGAAGGAATATGAAGTCGGGGGAGCAGGGAAATAGGGGAGGCTCTGGGAGGATTTGAAGAGAGGAATATATACAGTCAAAATATAAGTGACAACTTATGCTGGAAAGGATATGGAACAAGGGGAACACTCCTCCATTGCTGTTGGGAGTGCTAACTTATACAGCCACTTTGGAAGTCAGTGTGCTGGTTTCTCAGAAAACTTGGAATCAGTCTACCACAAAACCCAGCTTTACCTCTCTTGGGCATATACCCAAAGAATGCTCAATCATACCACAAGTACGCTTGCTCAACTATGTTCATAGCAGCTTTATTTCTAAAACCTGGAAACAACCTAGATGTCCCTCAACTGAGTAATGGATAAATAAAATGTGGTACATGTACACAATGGAGTACTACTCAGCTGTTAAAAACAAGGATACCAGGAAATTTGAAGGCAAGTGGATGAAAAATCATCCTAAGTAAGGTAACCCAGACAGAGAAGGACAAACATAGTATGTACTTACTAATAAGTGGATATTAGCTATAAAATAAAGGATAACTATGCTGCTGTCCACAGACCCAGAGAAAGTAGGTAGCAAGGAGGACTCATGAGGGGATGCCCAGATCTCCCTGGAAGGGGAGATAGAAGAGATTTCCTAAGTGGACTGAGGGCAGGTGGGCATGGGAACATGAGCAATCAAGTTGGGGTGGACAGAGGGGAGAGTACTGAAAGGGATTATTGGAAAGGGGAGCATTTCTTGGTCAGGTGAAAAGCTGGCACAAGGGAAACTCCCAGAAATCTATAAGGATAATCCCAGTTAAGACTCCTAGCAATAGCAGATAAGTAGCCTGAACTGGCTGTCTCCTGTGATCAGATTGGTGCCTAGCCCAATTGTCATCAGAGAGGCTTCATCCAGCAACTGATGGAAACAGATGCAGACCCATATCCAAACATTAGGCAGATTTCAGGAAATCTTGCAGAAGAGGGGAGAAGGCATTGTAGGAGCCAGAGGAGTCAAAGACACCACAACAAAACTCACAGAGCAACTAACCTGGGCTCATAGAGGCTCAGAGAGATTGAACTGACAACTAGGGATCCTGCATGAGACTGACCTAGGCACTCTACATATAAAGTTACAGTTGTGTAGCTTGGTTCTCTTGTGGGACTCCTAACAACTGGAACAGGTGCTGTCTCCAACTCTTTTGCTAGTTTTTGGGACCCTATGCCTCATACTAGGTCACCTTTCTCAACCTTAATTCATGAGGAGGTGCTTAGTCTTACTGCAACTTGATATGCCATGTTTTGTTGATACTCATGGGAAACCTGCCCTTTCCTGAACAGAAATGGAGGAGGAGTGGATTGGGGGGTGGGAATGGGGGGGCATGAGGGGAGGGACTGGGAGGAGAGGAGGGAGGGGAAACTGCTGCCAGGATGTAAAATAAATAAATATATATTTAAAAAAAAACTAAAAAAATCTGAGTGATATTAGAAGCACCCAACAATGTGTGTGTGTGTGTGTGTGTGTGTGTGTGTGTGTGTGCGAGAGAGAGAGAGAGAGAGAGAGAGAGAGAGAGAGAGAGAGAGAGAGGGAGGATGAATGTATGCAACAATAATAATTAATGGAGAAAAGGCCATGAGTTTTAGAGGAGTTGGGAGAACATGGGAGGAGTTACAGGGAGGAGAGAGAGGGGTAAAAATGATGAGAATGAAATATTTATGTATGGAATTATAAAATAAAAATTAACATTGAGAAACAAGCAACAAAATAAAACCAAAAATGTATGGAATTCTCAAAGAATAAATAAAAATATTTTTTAAATATTTTAAAATAATTTAATGGAAATTTGCAAAATATAATATAATAATATAACACAATGGAAATTCATCATCGAATGAAGTAGAAAAGTGCTAGATTTTTTTTTCATAATCAATCTGACTCTTTCTCTGCATATAACTTTGCAGTATATGCAAACACAATTTATTCCTTGGGAAACTAGAAAATACTACTTGTAGAAACTTAAGGGCTCTCAAAGAAGTGTTCAAATCCTCACATTTTAATTTGTGTAAATGAAGCAAGATTCTACATGAAGAAAAATAAAGCATGTGACCGACTTGTTGTAGGAGGCTGGCAGAACCTTGATGCTTTTATAGTCAGGAAGGATTAGACCTTTGGGTTCTCCATCTTTACTGATAAGTTTATTTTGGCACCAGGTATGAATCCTCACACATGCTAAGTATGTGCTGTATTAATGAGCTCGATCCTCCTCCTTCCATTCATTTCAAAGGACTGAGCAGGGACTGAAGCAGCAGAGACCCAACAGGATGATCCCTGGGCTCAAAAAGTGTCTTTGTTGCAGGACTTATTTGGGATTTATGTGTAATGTAAATGCTTTTCAGTGTAATGAAAATAACCTTTTTACCATGATAAAGATAATAGAAGCAATGAAACTTTTAAAAATAGTAATTAGTTTTACCTTAGTGAAATCTAGATAATTTAGAAATAATCAGTATTTGATAACCAGTTAAATGATTAAATCTCCCTCTCTCAGCAGTTGTTAATTTTCAGTAACTCTTCCTCCAGTGGTGGATCTCTTTGAGATTTCCTCTATCCACATTGGCATATCATCTGTTGTTGTAATTGTTGGGATTTCATGGGTGAAGTTTCCCTATCAGATATAGAAGCACAGTCTCATGGCAGAGTCCCCAGCCCTCTTGCTCTTACAATCTTTCTGCCTCCTCTTCTGTGATGTTCCTGAGTCTTAGGCAGGAGTTGTATTATAGAGGTATCAGTGGGGGCTGGGAACTCTATGGTTGCTTTTCTGTGTCTTGACAGGTTGTAGTTGTCTGTAATGGTCTTAGTCTGCTGTAAAAACAAGCATCTTTCATGAAGAGTGAGACCTACACTGGCCTGTGTGTATAGGGATAAGTCTTTAGAATGCAGTGATGAATTATACTGGCTTGGAAAAGTGGCAGTAGCAGGCTGTCCTCTAAGACTCATGACCTCATTAGCCAATATATTGATATGTCTTGTGTTATAGAATTAGAATGATAGCAGAACTAAACCTATCTTGTATGGTGGTTACAAAACTTGAAAGAGTTAATATCTGTGAACAAAGACATCCTGAGTTAGTGAGAAGTAGCCAATGGCTTCATTATTATTATAGTTTTCCTATTATTACTGTGTGTTATAATTTTCTTTTCAATGGACTATACATTTGGAAATTTATCAGTGTATATATTGATATGTTGGTGTATAAAGATATAGTGACATATTTTGATATGTATATATGTATGTAAAATCAATGAGATATGTATATTCCTAGATTTATCATAAAATACCTTAAGATAGTTTCATAATTTTATAATATTTTGTAATGTTAAATATTGTATGATATGTGGTTTTATTCTTTTAAATATACATATGGCTATGTTTTGTTTCAACATTTTACTAAATATCAAAGTGTTTAACAATGTTGCCCTAGGCTTTTAAAGTCCTTAAAGTGAATCTTTTTTATTTTCAGAGTTTAATGTGTTTTATTTATAAACAAGAGAATTTTATATAGAAATTTATTACCTGATAAGCTTCTAAATCTTCCACTGTAGTTACCATGTGAAAATGGAAATACATGTTTGGATTTTCTTTTGGGAGATTGTGTTTGAAACAATATTTTACCTCTTTTGGTTATATTTGGAATTAAGGCAATAAAAATAAGCCTTAGTAGAATATGTAAATTTTTATTCAAAACTTAAAAGTATCAGTATCTTAGAAATCCAAAGGTATCTCTTTCTGTGTGCTTTACATTGATTTAATTATTGTATTATTAAAAGAGTTTATAAATAGTAGGGAAACTAAAATAATTGATAATGTGTATAAGGTTATTTTCTAATGCTTGGGGAAATACCCCTTTCTACTTTTCTGTCTACATATCTACTTGTCTACTCATCCATATCTATGTCTCTATTAAATATGACTGAGCAGTGCTTGGTTTATGTACATAGTTAACAAAATGAAATGAAAAATTGTGTGAGTAAATGATAATGTGTGGCGGTATTGTGTTCCCCAAAATATTGTGCATGCTAATAAACTTATCTGGGGTCAGAGGCAGAACAGCCACAATATTAAACATAGAGGATAGGCAGTGGTAGCACACGCCTTTAATCCTAGCATTCCAGAGGCAGAAATCCATGTGTTCAAGGATACAGCCAAGCATGGTGACTTACGCCTTTAATTCCAGAAAGCGAGCCTTTAATCCCAGGGAGTGATGGTAGAAAGCAGGAAGGTATATAAGGCGTGAGGACCAGAAACTAGAAGCATTTGGCTGGTTAAGCTTTTAGGCTTTGAGCAGCACAGTTCAGCTGAGATTCATTCTGGATGAGGACTCAGATGCTTCCAGTTTGAGGAAACAGGATCAGCTGAGGAATTGGTGAGGCGAGGTGGCTGTGGCTTGTTCTGCTTCTCTGATCTTCCAGAATTCACCCCAATACCTGGCTCCAGGTTTGATTTTATTAATAAGACTCTTTAAGATTCATGCTACAATAATGCCTATTTTTCATGGGTCATTCTGCATTTATTGCATGTCTGTATCTGCTTGTGTGTGTGTGTGTGTGTGTGTACCTGTGCATGGATGAATATGCCCCCATGCTTTTACAGGCTAGCAATCAACCTCCAGGGTTGTTCTGTGGAGCCATCCATCTTATTTTTTGAGGCAGTGTCTCTCACTGGGATTCTGGCTTGCTGATTGGGAAGGCTGGCTGGCCAGCAAGCCACAGTATTGACCTAGCTACACTTCTGCTGGGATTATAGTCATGTGCACATCGCTGTGTCTATTTTTCTGTGGATGCTGGGGATCTGAACTCATGTCATCCTGCTTACACATTAAGATTTCTCCAGCTGAGACATCATTCCACCCTGTCATCATGATTAGTAACATTTTCAGTTATAGGATATAAACATTGCTTTCTGGTCTCCATTGTTTCATTACTGTGTTATGAATACAGGAGCTGGTGCTATAAAGAAGCATCCTTTTCTACATATGGCCATGTTGCCCACAAGATCTTTATCTCACTGCCACTTCCTTTACTTCTTCTGCAGCATACTGACTTATACAGCATTTTTGCTGATGCCTATTAATCACGGCCTTAAAACGATCTTGGTTGTGATGGCTCAATAAACGTGTTACATTATGGTCCTTAAAGGGTGAATTTTGCATGCATTTATACTATATTTATGAGCAAGGACTTGAGATCATGAGAAAGTCATTTTATTGATACATGTAAAGCAAAGAATAACATCAGCAATTGCATTTCTCTCAGTGAATATCAACAAGAACTCATGATCCTATTGATTTTTTCATCATTTTCATGAAAATATTTTGCTACTTTATCTTTTGAAATTATAGCTTTTACCCAACTGTTCTGATTTTTTTATGGCAGTAGAAAACTAAACAGTAAAATGTGTGATAAGAATTTAGTGAAATTTAATAAACCTAAAAATAAAACAAAAATGCTATTATTGCTATGTATGTTAAAGCTTAATAGCTATTTTAAGAATGGCATAGTTTTTTCATAAGTAAGATGAATGATTTTCACATATTATAGATTGAAGAACAAGTCATATTTTAAGTGAAGAAAGAAATTTTGTTGTTAATAAATATCCGTGTGACCATAAGAAATATTTTTATTTAAATCTCTTTTAAATAGACCGATTTATATGATATTCCTCAGACTTCCCGACAAAGGATGAATTTTTGCATATAGTAAGAAAACATCTATTATTCAAGGTAGGCTTCTTCTGGTTTGTTGCTGTTTTTCATGAGAACATTTCACCCATCTTTTTTTATTTCTATTATACGTTGAAAGATAGCAAAGGAAGAAAGGCAGCTTTCTCACTGCACATAGCCTTGCCCTGTCAGAAATGTCACAGGTTAATGGCACAGCCCAGCTCCATTTATCTTATTCTGACAACTCATCCAACCTTCTACAGTCTAACAAAAACATTCCTCCTAGACCAGGGACGTTCTCTGCCTCTTCTCCCTTACTGTGGTGTCTGGGGGAACATTTACTGTGCAGAAACTTTGCAGAGGAACTTCTGCTTCAGGTTGCTTCAACACTCCTCATTAAGGATAAGGTGTTTTAGAATTTCAAAATTATTCATCAAATATAAGTTAACAGAGCATTCTTTACTTCAACTAAGCTGAAGATCATGTAAAAAGAAGTAAAGGTGTTTTCAATTTTTAGCTTTCAGGAAATGTAAATGATTTAAGGGTATTTTTTGAATTTTAACATCAGGATTGCTGTAGAGTTTTGTAAGCATTATCTAGGTCACTTGGTAAATGTATCCCAGTAGTTCAGGGACACGTTCTCACTGTTTTGATGGATTGTCACCAACTTATGTTCCTTGAATTACTTTAAACCCATTTCTTGTCTGAATTTAATACTTAGCAATATATTGGTTTCTTTTTGAGGAGATCATCATACAAAAATGGTGTCTCTGCAATATTTTCTCTGGTTTTGTTGACCAGGATTGATAAGACATATATTCTCCACTGAAATAGAAAAATCAACCCCAACAACTGGAAAATGTTTGGGTGTTAGAGATGATCTCTGCATAAGTGTAAGTGTATATGTGTTGCTACTATTATTAAGAAAAGTTTTATATTTTTAAAATAAATTTAAGGTTGTAATCCAAATGATATTTTTCTTCTATCCAATCACAAACCCCTAGCATTTCTCTTGTAGTCTGAATTCATTATTAGTAATATGGTCAGTCTACAAATTTGTCATTTACTTTTCATGCACACCATACATTCCATCACTTTTTCAGACAGTGCATTGTTTTCAGTGTTATTTTCCTCTATATGTGTTTGTGAGTTTCAGGACTGATAGCAAAAAGAGGCAAGCCATTTTTGATTTTGATTTTTGAATCCTTTAGCAGAATATTTTCTTAAATCTATATTATAATGAACTTACTTTGACATCTCTGGTTTCTATCTATTAATTTTATGGAGAAAACTACTATTTGTTTTAGAAGTATCTCAAATTATTTTCTTTCTAATATGAATTTCATGTTAATGTTCTAAAAAGATATATAAATGCAATTGTAGTTTAAATGTTTACTTAAATAATAACATGTTAATGGAATTTTTTGTATTAATGAAAATAATGAAGAATAAAACATTAAATCAACAGAGCCATACTTAAATATATTCTACAGTATTTATGTTGTTTAAAATTTAGACTGGTTTCTTCCTTATTATATAATAGGTGTAGTGCCTTATATAATTGAGAATTACAAGACAACAGTTAAAATTTTTTATATTTCCTGTTGAAGTAGACTTTAAAAATATTTTTCTTAATTCTTTGAAAACTTTTATTAGTTCTTGAAGAATTTTGACCAATTGCTCCCTCCCACACCTCTTCACAGATCCACTGTTGCTCTGCTTCTTCCCCGGGATCATTGGTGCATTGGTCCAGGAGGGTGGAGGGATCAGAAGCAGGGAACAGGGTTTGGACAGCTGTGGATACAATGGAGATAACCCTCCAGGATATGAGTTCAGTGAATCAGCTCAATTTTATTCCAGAATATAGGAAATATAAAGGATTGGGAAACCTAGGGACAAATCCTAATTTGCATTAAGTGGCATGCTCCTATCATAAGGCTTTATATGTGGCAGTAAGGTCCTATAGCAGAGCTCCTAGTACAAGTCTTAGTTACCATCTGTGCAGCTGGGGGAAGACTTATAGCAGGAAACTGTGCCAAGGGTCACACTAGAGATAAATCAGGCATCCAGACTTAGAGACAGCTTTCAGATAAGGTCAGTCATGTGGGCCTAGAGACATTATCCTGATAAGGGCAAGTAGAGAGTGGAAGGTCTCACTGGGGAGGAAGTTGTTGAGCATTAGAGAGAGCTGCCAGGCCATGACAGACTGCAGGATATGACCATCAAGGCCTCCCAACCGTCCACTTATCCCTCTCCAGACAACTTTGTGACATTTATGTATTTTAAAAATCTTTCAAGACCAATTTGTGATGCCCAAATGCTCTTGAATGTGTAGTCTCTCACGGGGGTATGGTCAACTTATCAGGGGCTACACTATTAGAGAATACAAGCTCTTCCTCACAACAGCTAATATGCTAGTGGGTGGGATTGTGTGCTCAACTTCCCTCTCCATGATGGTATTTGGTCTGGCTTACCCTTGCACAAATTTAAATTTTTTTTTTTTTTAGATCTCATCCACTTCTCTTTTGCTGGGTCATCTATGTGTCCCTCCTAGGGTCTTTCCCTGTTAGCTAGCCTCTCTGGAGCTGTGGGTTGCAGTCTGGCCATCCCTTCTCTCACATCTAGTATCCACTTATGAATGAGTACATACTATGTTTGTCCTTCTGAGTCTGGGTTACCTCACTCAAGATGATATTTTCTAGTTCCATCCATTTGCTTGCAAATTTCATTATAGCATTATTTTTCACTGCTGAGTAGTACTCCATTATGTATATGTGCCACATTTTCTTTATCCATTCTTCAGTTGAGGGGCATCTAGGTTGTTTCCAGGTTCTTGCTATTACGGATAATGCTGATATGAACGTAGTTGAGCATGTGTCCTTGTGGTAAGATAGAGACTTTGTCCAGTGACTGATGGAGGCAGATGCAGAGATCCTGGGCCAGGCAACAGGCTGAGCTCCAGGAATCCAATTGATGAGAGAGAGAAGGGATTCTGCAGGCAGGGGATGGCAAGATCATGATGGGAGGACGTGCAGAGATGACTGGCAACACTAATGGAAGCCCATGAACTGTGGACTGGTGACTGTGAAGCCCCCATGGGACTGGACTAGGCCCTCTTGTAGATGTAACCAACCATCTTATTAAATAAGAAACACAGAACCAATGCAAAGAAGAAAGCCAAGAGGTCAGAGCTAAGAGCTAAAACCTTACCCTTCCTCCTGCAGTGGTCCTACCTCTCTGAAGGAGAGCTAGTTCCTGTGTTAAAGTCTTTATAAAGACTTTTGGTTCTGCCTTCTCATTGGTTGTAAACCCAACCACATGACCGTCTCGTCACTGCCTGTCTGTACAGACCTCCAGGTCTTCTATGGTTGGTATTGAGATTAAAGGCATGTGTATCCAATGCTGGCTGTATCCCTGAACACACAGAGACTTACCTAGCTCTGCCTACCAAGTGCTGGGATTAAAGGCATGCACCACCACCACCCTGCTTTCCTATGGCTTGCTAATAGCTCTGACCCACAGGCAACTTTATTTATTAACATACAAATGACATTTTAGTACAAAAGAAAATATCACCATACCCTCTGGATATGGAAGATAGGTGTTTGGCTCAAACTGTTTGGGGGGCACCCAGGCAGGGGGATCAGGATCTGTCCCTGGTCTATGGGCAGGCTTCTGGGAATCTGGTGCCTGTGGTGTGACACCTTGCACAGCCTTGGTGCAGTGGGAAGGGGCTTGGATCTGCCTAGGCTCAGTGTGCTGGGCTCTGCTGACTCCCCATGGGAGACCTCGATTTGGGGGATGTGGGGATGCAGGGTGGCTTGGGAGAGAGGGCTTGGGGGTGGGAGGAGTGAGGAGGGGGCATCTAGGGGTGGTATGTGGAGTAGAAAATTCCTTAATAAAGAAAAATGAAAAAAAGAAAAAAATATTAAATTTATTTTATATACCAACCATAGATCCCCCTCTCATCCCTCCTCCCACTCTCCCCTCACCTCTCCCCTCCTCACCCACCCCTCATCCCCTCCTTTAAAAGGGTAAGTTCTCCCATGGGGGGACAGCTAAGCCTGTTACATTCAGTTGAGGCAGGACCAAGCCCCTCCCCCCTGCATCAAGGGTGAGCAAGGTGTCCGACCATAGGTAATGGGACCCAGGAAGCCAGCTCATGCACCAGGGACAGATCCTGATCCCACTGCCAGGGGTTCCTCAAACAGACCCAGCTACACAACTGTCTCTCACATGCAGAGGGCCTAGTCTGGTCCCATGCAGGTTCCACAGCTGTCAGTCTAAAGTTCGTGACCTCCTGTGAACTTGGTTCAGTTGTCTCTATAGATTTCCCCATCATGATCTTGACTCCCCACCTCCCCCTTGCTCATATAATCCTACTTCTCTCTCTTCAGCTGGACTCCCAGAGCTAAGCCTGGCCTTGCACAGATTTTATATATTTTTTAACATTCTTTTTATTTATTCTTTGTGTCTTTCACATCATGCATCTCGATCCCATTCATTTCCACTTCCCTTTGTATTCACCCTCTGCCTTTGCAACCTCCCCTCCAAAATAAACTAAAATAAAATTTAAGAGAAAAAAAGAAGAAAAAAGAAAATCAATCTTTTCATGGAAACTGTAGTATGACACAGTAAGTCACGCAAAAAACCCTTTTATCTATATATCTTTACTTGCAAGTGTTCATTGCTAAACATCATTGGTCTGGTTCAAGGCCTCTGGTTTCTGCTACACTATCAATGTTGGGCCCTCACTGAGACTCCTCTTGGATATCCTGTTGTTGCCCTGTGTCATGGAGAACCTGCAGCTTTGGGTCTGCAGGACCAGCCCCTTCATGTTGTACAGGTTTTATATGCGCTGTCACAACTACTATGAGTTCACATGTACAGTTGCCCTGCTGTGTTCAGAAGATAATGTTTCTTTGTAGTAATCTACAACCTTTGGATTTTACAGTTTTTCTTCCCCCTCCTCTGCAATGATTCTTGACCCTTGGGAGGGAGGGTGTTGCTGTGGGATAATGCTTTTGTACACTGGTTTAATAAAATGCCGAGTGGTCAGTAGCCAGGCAGGAAGTATAGGAGGGATAAGCAGACAAGGAGAATTCTGGGAAGAGGAAGGCTGAGTCAGGAGACACCAGCCTGCTGTCCAGGGAGCAGCATGTAATGGCACACAGGTAAAGCCACAGCACACATGTAAAGCCATGGGAAATGTGGCGACATATAGAAGAACAGAAATGAGCTGAGTTTAAGTGTAAGAGCTAGTCAGTGGTAGGCCTGAGCTAATGGCTGAGCAGTTATAATTAATATAAGCCTCTGTGTGTTTACTTGGGTCTGAGCGGCTGTGGACTGGGCAGTACACAGAAGAACTTTCAGCTACAGGGTGTAGTCTGTATGCTCAATTTAGGTGTTAAGTATTATGCAGTCTTTTATTCTCTGCACTTTAGACAGTTGTGGGTCATGGTGTTACTCACCATATACTACAACTGGAAGATGATGATTGATGATGAGGGATAAGCAATGCATTGATCTATTGGTATAATGATAAGTCACTAGAAATAAGTTTAATGCTGTATACATTTAGCAGAATAATAGTAATATGTTCTCTCCTATGGCCTATGACCTATCTAGATCTTGGTTCTTGATCCAGTAAAGGTGCCAGGTATGGGTTTCTTTTTGTGGAATGGGACTGAAGTCCAATCAGAAAATGGTTACTCCCAGGATGTTTATGCCACTATTTCACCATTAGATATGTCTTGCCAGGCAGGTCAGTCATTATTGCTATTTGTGGGATTCATAGCTGAGTATGATTGACAATTGTCTTTCTTCTCTGATAGCTTGCATAGCATCTTCCAGCACTATGAAAGTTAATCAGTAGTTATGAAGCTTCCTGATCCTTATCAGTTTTGTTTCTGCTATGTTCTATTACTCAAGTATGTGGTGTCTTTAGTTTCAGGATCTTACTTTTATGTTCTGGAGGATAACCAAGATCAGTACAAAGAGCCTATAATATTTGGTTGTGTCTATGCAAACTCACTGGCTAACAACTCAGAAAGAAGTACGTTATTCCTGATACTGGGCCTTTTATTAGTTAGCTCCTAGTATCTATTAGTGTGATTGTCTTCCTATCATAAGATAAATTCATTTATGTATGTATGAACTCACTTAACTCATATATCTATAACTACCTCTCTATAATCTATCAACTATCAACTATCTATCTGTCTGTCTGTCTGTCTGTCAGTCTGTCTGTCTGTCTATATGAAAGCTTCTGCAGTATTAAGTTTCCATATGTCTTTTTTTGAATGGTCTTTAGTGTTATTGATCTTTCACCATACTACCTACTCTACTCTACTCTCCCTGAAGCAGACTTTTTATACAACAAAATAAACTAAATTTTTTGGGGATGGATTTCTAGTAACTGTAAGAAAATAATAAATCAATTGTAGTTCTTAGATTTTTGTGTTTTTAGTGAATCTAAGCTTTAATTTGTAGTTTAGGAAAATCTACATGCTTCTCTATGTCATCATTTTGTGTTTGTTGAATTGGTCATTGAGTCCTATTGTTTTAAATAGTGACATACTGAGATGAAAGTTCTAATATTTGTATAGACCTAACAGATGACGATGCTTACTATGTGGGTGATCATTAATTTGTTTCACAGTCAGTCAATATTGGTGAGATTGATTTCCTTCAGGATGAGCAGTTTTATCTATTGACTAATAAACACATTTGTTTCACACCAAGCTTTCTAATTCTTTAGTGCCTGTGCAAATTCTGTTTGACTTAGAGAATTTCTTTTCATCCTGATAATGCTCATGCCTGCTGCCTCCTTGTTTGTTCTGCGGCTGTAACTTCCTTCCTGCACTGCTCCTCTCACATCTCACAAAGCTGTTGCTTCTTCTGTGTTCCACTGGTAATTCTTCAGTTGCTACAATGTCTGCTGTCTGCGTTTAGTGCTCCTGTAGCCCCGTCATTGTTTCAGACTTCATTCTGCTAATAGCTTTAGAATACTTAGTTGTTAATTGAAAAATCAATGTTCTCATTAATTCAATGTATTTGCTTAAAGTATTCTTAGATTCTTAGCTGATTTAATATGACTATTAGCTTTTATAAGTATGTTTAAAACTGATAATTTGGCTTTGCCAGAAAATAACCCTTAGTATTATCTTTATCATGTTTTGTTTCTAAAGGACTTCCCACTTGTTCATCAATCTATAGAATTTCGTATATGTGTTTTAATCATTTTTATTTCAACAATTTAGTAGTAATGTATTACTAAAGCAAAAATGGTAAAATTATTTTCATAATGCTAATGAAAGCCATTGATTGTATGTGCCTTTTGTAATGTACACCGTGTTACTAATTCTGCTTTCAAGAAGTAGTTGGCATTCTTATATAACATTCAG
This sequence comes from Peromyscus attwateri, assembly GCA_902168425.1. NCBI lineage: Eukaryota > Metazoa > Chordata > Mammalia > Rodentia > Cricetidae > Peromyscus > Peromyscus attwateri. The sequence continues at coordinate 4,556 of CABHPP010142388.1, read as the reverse complement.
ATTTAAACTAACTATTCAGTTCTTTCAATGACGTGTTTTGATCAGTTTCAATGCCCCCCCCCCACTTTTTAACTATTAGAAATTCATGGCCCCAAATTTATTTTTGTACTTCTGCAACTAACACTATATGACACATATGTATGGTGTTTGACTGAGAAAATCAAATCAGGCAACACTTATATTTAAATATTTAGATGTCCAGGCAGAGAGAAAATACTCCCACTGGGTTTCCTTTGGAAATCTTGGTGTGTGTGTGTGTGTGTGTGTGTGTGTGTGTGTGTGTGTGTGTGTATCAAAGATGGATGTGCTTATAATTTCAAGCACTCAGGAGTGTGACGCAGGAGGATCTCTGTGAGTTTGAACAGTCTGTGCTACACAGTAAAAACCACTCTAGGCAACAAAGTGAGACTTGTCTGGAAAAACCCCCAAACTCAAACCAACCCCCCAAAAACAATGTAAAGGAATGATGAAAAATTGAGATTCCTGCCCTGTGGTAGCTATCCCAATTCTAAGTTTTCTTGAAAAGTCACTCAAAAGTAACTGGGCTATGAGTGAGAACACTGTATCACTTGCCGTCTTATGTATCAGTAAGAGGGAAAGCAGTGTGCCATCAGTTTTGTTTCTTTTGTTTCATTCATTTTACATTGGTTTGTTTTGGTGTAAGGCCTTGCTATGCAGCCCAGGCTTCCTTCAAAGGCACTCTGTGGCCCAGTCTGGTCTTGAACTCACATTCCTCCTCCCTCAGCTTCCCGAATGCAGGGGTTATAGGCATGCACCATTTTTTATTGTTGTTCACATAACTTTGATTCAGTCAGATGTCTAACAGTAATTATAAGATGATCCAGATTTAAAGTGTTAAAATAATAAAAATTTATTTTAGAATCAATGGATTATTAGAATGCCTATGAAGTGTTGAGTAGAATGCTGGACACAAACTAACATTTAAAAAATATTAAAGTACTATTATTGAAAACTAGGAAACAGAAATCTATATTGCTATAAAATTTAAATTAGTGTTAGCAGTATTTGTATTTATTGATAATACTTAATAAAATCTAGATTTAACAATCAGAACTATGTTGTGTAAGTTACTTGACTTGTCTCAGCTTTCTTTCTAAGTAAGCAAAAATGATTAGCAAAACATAGCCATATGCTAACAATTTATTTTCAGGTTAAAATATTTTTTAATATCTGATCCAATCTCCCATGGTTATTGTTAGTTATCCTGTTCTATTATTAGTAAGCTGTTTTTCTCAGAACTGTACAGCCAGGTTTAGTGGGTCTTCAACTTCTACATCAAGTGAAAGATCTTATCAGTCTCCCCAGATATGTGAGTCAATTCATATAATACATCATGTCCTATTGTATCTATTTCTCTCTCTTGAGAATTCTGAGATAAAAATCTCCTTCCTATTAACAATTAAATTTAAACATTCTCTTATGGAGCTTAAGAAGAGAAATGGAAATTGAGCTTCATGTAGGTTAATGAAGCAAAAATATACACCAATAAATGTATATTATAGAGCCTGTCCAGAAACTTGACATTATATTTTATCCTCACATGTTATATAAGTACTTCAGAAATGGGCAACTCTTCTCATTCAAATTTAACTTTACATAACTATGCTAGTTTCAGCAATTGGATTAATATAGAAAACTTGCTTTCCAATTACATTGTAAAACAATTTTGGAACACTAGATTGGCTTACTAAAATGAATACTTTTTCTAATTTTAGATTGCCACTAATAGCTTAAAAAGTTTAGGCTGTTGAAGGCTTTTCTCCCTGGGTTCATAGCGAGTTACTCTGATGGGTCATCTTCCCTGTCAACTTGACTAGACTTAGAACCACCTCGGAGCTTAGGGAGGCAAATCAGTGACATGTCCATAAAAGCAGGTCCTCAGGGTTAACTGCGGAAGGAAGGTTCACCCAGACTGCAGGTGGTACCCTTCCATCAGCTGACAGAAAACATGAGGAAGTGAGCTGAGTGCCCTTTTCAGCTCCCTCGACTACCATCATGTGAACTTCCCTGCCTGGTAACTCTCTTTCTCCATGATCGGTGAACATCTCTAAAACCGTGAGCAAAGGTAATCTTTCTGCTCCACAACAGAATTTTTTGTTGTTTCTTTTGCCTTAACTATAAACATCTCTGTTTATTGTGGCCAAATGTATTCAAGTATATCTATGATAAAAATAACTATTTTCTTCATTAAAAATGAAGGTACAGTTCCTAAGATGCTTGCCATATTCATCTACTTACTGCCGTGACAAAATGCACCAGACTTCATTGCTTAAGCATGTAAGTTTTCATTGTCACAGTTCTGGAGTCTGGAAGTTCAAGGCTAAGCTTTTGTTCAGTTTGAGCTCTGGTGTAAGCACTTCATGGCTGTTTTCCTCAAGTAAGTCCTCATGTAACCATTCCCTATGTAACCGAGGGCAGGAGGTCTCTGCATACTCACCAGTCCTGTAGGAATTGGGCTCTAGCCTATGGTTCAATTTAAACATACTCATCTGGAAGGCTCTATCTCTGATTACTGTCATATCAGGTGCTAAGGCTTTTATGTATGGATGTTAGTGGGTTACAATTGAGGTCATGGCATCTGGAAATCTCTATTTCATTGCTTATACCCATCCATTAGACTTTTACCTGACAGTCTTATAACTGCTCTCATTGTTATATTTAAAACTCCACTTCTGTAGAAAATGTCTGTACTTAAATTAGTAATTAAAAGTAACTCAAAGGCAGAGAGGACATCTTTCAGATCTTAAATTCAGCTAACTACATAGGAAAAGGCTTTTTGAAAGAGAATAACATAAGAAAATATTGGGACTGTACCTTTTATTACTTACCATGTCTCCCAACATAACACTGTATACATTACACCACTGTTCAAACACCACTTGTTTGAAAAATATCAGCCAAAGCCAGACATGGTGACACACACCTTGGGTCCCAGCAGTTAGGAGGTAAAGGCAGGTAGGTATCTGTGATTTTGAAGCCAGCATGGTCTACAAAGTGAGTTCCAGGCCAGCCATGACTACGTAATAGTCGCTATCTCCACCCCTGAAAATTAACCAAACATGTCAGAAAGAAATTATTTTTCCTACAGTTTCATGAACTCCCTTTTCAACAAATATCCAGTATAAGTTTATTTTATACAACTATTGTCCCAGGCAATTTCTGTGGTTTGAATGTGAAATGTTCCCATAGTCATATGTTTGAACAGTTGGTCCTCAGCTGTTGACACTGTTTTGGGAGTGTTGTGGAACCTTTGGAACAGGAAGCATGTATAGCAGTAGATGGGTCACTGTGGATGGGCATTTCAGTGTAATAGCCTGACCTGTTTCCAGCCTGAACTCTTTCCTTCATGGTCAACTATAATGTGAACAAGCTGCATGCACTCACCATCACATACCAAGCTGCTTTAACCACTATGATGGAACCATCCCTAAATATATTGAGCCCAAGTTAACTTCTCCTTAAATTGCTTCCACTGAGTATTTCATCATAGAAATATGAAATTCTAAATAATACAGTTATATTCAACTTCAGTATCTACTTTCATGGAATTTAATGTCTGGTGGATAAAATGTTATGTGACACCAGGTGTAAAAGAGAACAACTGTAATCCAAGGACTCAGGAGGACTTTATGCCAGCCTGGACTACAGCATCCTACATGCATAGGGAAATTGTACATATAGGACATGCAATATGATGGAGGCTCAGGTTGGGGAGTACAAGGCATTTTACATTTTAGCATTACTAAGAAACGAAAAAGGTTCAAGAATCCAAAGCAGATGTCCTAGTTAGCTTTTTCTTTTGTCAATTTTACATAATCTAGAGTCAAATGGGACAAGGAACCTCAATTACCTGTAGGTAAGTCTTTGGGATATTTTCTTGATTGCTAATTGATGGAGAAGGGCCCAGACCACTGGGACAGTGCCATACCTGGGCAGATGATCCTGGGGTGTATAAGAAAGCTAGCTGAGCCAGCCAGAAAGATCAAGCAGGTAAACAATGTATCTCCACATCTTGACTTCAGTTACTGCTTTTACGTTCCTGCCTTGGCTTCCCATAATGACATCCTGTAACCTTCAAGCCAACCCTTTCCTACTCAAGTTGCTTCTGATCATGTTGTTTTATACAGCAATAGAAAACAAATGAAGACAGTGGACATGGATGGCTTCTTGGAATGGCTTACAGCTCCTTAATGAGAAATGGTTAACCTGGATTTTGGAGAAATGCTCCAGAACCAAAACATATAATATGGATATGATATTAACACACCAGTGTCAAAATTCTCTTTAAGAGGTATAAAGAGGTTTGTTATATATAGTTGCAAACTATTGGCCCACCCCATTTCCTGAGTGCTAGTAAGCAGAAGAAAATACCCAGCCCTGAGACGTAAGATCAGGTTTTACCTACAGCAATATCAGATATGAGTATTTATGTCATTTTCCAAAAGCCTATTTTCTGTATGGCAACACAAAAAGAGCTGTGTGATAAGCTGTGTATGCAGTTGCATTATAGAAGAGACTCATCACTTTTTGTGGTT
>CABHPP010142387.1:0-35740 GCA_902168425.1 Peromyscus attwateri | reverse complement strand
TGCCCCTCCTCATCCTGCCATTGGAGCTGAGATGCGCTCATGTCTGGTGCATGGGCATATCCAAGCCCTTGTAAAGTCTGAGAGGATTGCTGAATCGGCCACCCACGGGGCCAGTCTTTTTGGGCGATGATGCTTCGATCAGCCCCCATATCCAAGAGCCCCCAGTCTTGATTCCATTTACTAGTAATTCCAAGGTGGGCCTCAAATCTAAATCTAATGATAGAAACATGAAATCCATCCCTGTGGATCTGAGACCTTTGTCATCCCCTTTTTCCTTTTGGGCCAGATGGAGAGCATGCAAACTGGGTAACAAGACAATCTGAGCTATTCTATCACCTGGGGAGATAACTGTAATCCCCTTAGGGGATTCAGCCATGATCTTAACCGTGCCCGTGTAGTCCGAGTCAATCATGCCAGGGTGGACACGAAGGCCCCGCAGAGTTGTGGAGGATCGTCCCAGAAGCAACCCCACTGTATCAGGGCACGAGGGACCGGTAAAGTCTGTGTCCACCAGCTGAACCCCCATCTGGGGTGTCAGTATGAGTCTGGCAGTGGCACGGAGGTCCAATCCTGCTGAGCCCGCAGTGGCTCTCCACGGTTTTTGGGATGGCGAAGGGAGGGCCACTGCTCCGGATGGAAGCCCTGTCTCGGGGTCTCCACTGCCCCATATATTTGAGGGCCCTGGGAGCGTGGGCCCCGCTGGCCATTTTTTGGAAAGCTGTCGACCGCAATGGGTTGCCCATGTATATCTTTAACGGACCGGCATTCACTGGCCCAATGCCTCCCCTTTTTGCATTTTGGGCAGAGTCCCGGCTGGACGGGGCGCTGGCTACTTCCTTGTTCCTGACTACTAGCTCCCCCTAGTGGGCACTTGCGCCTTATATGTCCTTTTTTCCTACACTTAAAACAAGCAGCCTGAGTATTGCCCCCCTTTTTCTGGGTAAGCTGGAGGACCGCAGCTGCAAGACCTGCATTGGTCAGGGTTCCTCCTAATTCCCTGCAAGCCTTCATCCAGGTTTCCAATCCCCCGGTCTTATATGGGGTGATGGCGGCTCTGCACTCCTTTGTACACTGCTCATAAACCAGCTGTTTTATGAGGGGCATCGCAGCATCCGTGTCCCCGAAAATTCTACCAGCAGCCTCTATCATGCGGGCCACGAAATCTGAAAAGGGCTCCATGGGACCTTAGAGGATCTTGGTCAGATTGCCACTCACTTCACCTTTGTTAGGCAAAGATTTCCAGGCTCTAATGGCTATTTGATTAATTTGAGTATACACATTAGGAGGATAGGTAGTCTGTTGATTGACATATCTGCCCTGACCGAGCAGCATATCAGCGTCCCATTGCAGGCCCGCATTGCGATTTGCCACCGCCTGCTCATTAGTGAATTCAATAAAGAAGGCCTTCCAGTCTAAATACTGGCCTGGGCTAAGGCAGGCACGGGCAAGATTCATCCAATCTGAGGCAGTCATGCATTGTCTTTGCAGGGTCTCAATCTGAGTGAGTGTAAATGCAGCCGTAACGCCATAACTTTTCACGGACTCGGGTATAGACTTAACAATTTTAAAATCCAAAGGTTCATGATATCTCTGATCCTGATCATTTACAAAAACGGGACAAGCCACCTGCATCTCTCTCCTAACCTCCCTCCATAGCTGTGGATGAAGGCTACTGCTGACCGGCAACACTCCGGGAGCCGCAGCAGCCTCAGGATAAGGAGGAGGGGCGGAGGGGATCACGGACCTGTAGTCCTTTTCCCCTTTATCCTTTTTTCTCACCTTATTTTTAACCTTCACCTTCTGTAATGATCTAGTTAGAGACTCCACTTCCTCCGAATCAAGAGAAGAGTCAGTAGACTCGGGATCTTCAAGGTCCGATAGGGAGGGATAGAGTCATGTCTCCTTTTTCGTTTGTTTCTTACTACCCTTAGATTTTACAGACCCTGCCTTTTCAGACTCTGACTTTTCCGATCTTTCCTCTTGTAACTTCTCTAGCACTGCCTGTCCACTTTCCAATGCGCTGCTGCAGCGCTGGTCCTCCATGCAGCCACGCACTAGCTTCCATACTGGTCTCACCCCTGGTTTCAGCGTCCCCTGTTCTGCCGCAAAATCCAGGTCCCATCCTAATTTCTCCCAGGAGGGCACCGTGAGACTTCCGGAAATGGTGAACCACAGGGCCACAACATCACATTCATCTAGGAACCTCTGTAATGTACTTTTCTTGATCTTTAAGTTTTTTGTAAGAAGTAGCTCATTAAGAGCCAAAAAAATTGGGTGCGAGGAGGAAGCGCCCATCCTTGTATAGCCTTTCCTTTTTAACCTAAGAGGTTTCTCGGAGCCTTTGCCGAACAGCCCCAGCTTACTAGTTTCACTTTTGCTCCACGCGTCCGCGGAGTTCCAGCAGCCAAACTAGTTTCATTTCGATTTATCCCATCCGCTTTTGTCGCGGCTCTACGATCCTTTCCCGTCCACTTTGGTCGTGGCTCTACGATATCTGCTCTCTCTTTATCTACAGAAGAGAGCAAAACCCGCTTTTGTCGTGGCTCCCCAATTAACCCGGGGACTTACCAGGTACCTACCCTGACAGCAAGAAGTTCTGAGCTCCTCCGGGCGAGAAGTTCCCCGTACGGGCCACCAGTTGTCGTGACCACCTCGACCAGCAAGGAAGACAAGACACTGAGCTCTTCTTCAAGCTGTTTATTCAGGCCTTTTTTAATCTTCTTCTTCTCTTCCCTGAAGGGAGCCCATCCCAGCCTTTATAGGTCTCATTCCACCGACCACCACACGCCACGTGGGATCCCAGGATAGGCACATGTGTGCCATAGCAAGCTGTAATCAAAACCCAAGCCAAATACGGAATTGCTTTTCTCTAAATGTCCTGCTGGCGGGAAGGCAGGGACAGGATGTCAGCGCCATCTTTAAGGCGCGGCAGCACGGTAAAACGGCTCTCCACACAGTTCACTTACAAAGACCAGATAATGGATAATTCCACAGAATTCTGGTTAAGGAGTATTAGGGAAGTTTATTAGGGTAAATTGAGGAAATACACTCACAAATACAGAACAGAGTAGACAGCTGAAGTCATCCTCTGATCTGACAAGGAGTGAATCCACCTGGCAGTTTGACCATACCAGGAAGCAGGCAGGAGAGAGAAGAGGCTCATGACCCTTCTCCCTTTCCTTTTGAGAGGTCACATACAATGGCAAGAAGTGTCACCTCCTTCAGACCCCATAGCCCAAAGTCATGGGAAGAGCAAATACCACTACATTTCCCCTTTTTGCTAAATAAGAAGGTTCTAAATTCAATGCAAACTATATACAATAAGAATGACTATCAAGTGTTGTTCATGAAAAACAAAGGGTAATAACATAAACAAAAATGGAACTACAACCAACAGGGACAACATCAAACAAGAAAGACATACTAAGTGTACAGAAATGTCCAGATCATAGGTAAATGGCAAAAAAACTGAGATTACTCCAAATAGCCATCTTATCCTGAAGATTCTAATTCTAGTACTGATACGTTCTAGTTAAGATACGAGAAGATTGTAACTGTAACTATTTAGTCTTCAACTCCATCAAAGACCTGAGAAGGAACATAATACCTGAAAAAATAGAAAATGCAAACAAGTAATTTCTGAAATTCATGTGAGAATAGACAGAGACAGTAAATAGCCTGGACAGTCATTTAAAGTTTCTCAGTATCTAGGGGCATCCAATTTGGCTACAGGCCTAGAACATCTGACAGACCATTTTCAGAAGCAGGAATTTTGAAAGACCATCTGGCCATGTCTTGGCAAGGTGCAATAGTCACTTTCCCTTGTGTCTTGCTCATCTGGAAAGGACAGTGTTCATACAGTCAGCAGTTGAAGCTAGGGCAGTTCTTTGCCCAGCAGGCCATTTTGTGACAAGAAGAAGACAAACTTCCAAATGGAAATGTCTTAGAAGCCGAACATTCTCTCCATAGTAGATCAGTGCTCCCAGGACCAGTTATATCTCATGTCAACAGAATTCTAAGTTATCAAAACATTTAAATGCCATATTCTCTAGGTCTGTGAATTATTTGAAGATTATCTATCCATCTAACATATGTTTCTGTAAATCTGGAGAACCTTTCTGTGGTATGTGAATATGTGTGGCTCCTATTGGATAATAAATAAAGCTGTTTTGGCCTATGGCAAGAAAGCTTACAGCCAGGTAAGAAATTCAAGCAGAGATACAGAGAGAAGAAAGGAGAATGAGAAGAGATGCCAACCTGCAACCTAAAGAGAAACAAAATGCCAGCAGACCAGTAATGCCATGGCCACATGGTAACATATAGGTTAATAGAAATGGGTTGAGTTAAGTTATCAGAGCTAGCTAACAAGAAGCCTGACCCATAGGCCATACAGTTTGTAAATAATATAAGCCTCTGTGTGTTGACTTGGGACCAATTGCCTGTAGGACATGGGTGGGAGAGATTCGTCCTGACCACGGGGCTGGGTAGGACCAGAGAAACTTCTGGCTACGTTCGGTGCCCAATGTGGGGCATGAACCCATGGCCCTGAAATTAAGAGTCTCATGTTCTACTGACTGAGCACAGCCACAGGCTTAAAAACACAGGCAAACTACTTAATACTGCTTCCCAGAATTGGGGAGGTAAGTATGACTCATTGGTACCTGCACCACTTTGAAAAACTGAGTGGGGTGGGGCCAGTAATTAGGGCTGATGATACCTCAGTCCTAGCCATGCTGCAGTTTAAAGCAATGATCAGAAAAGTATTATAGATATGTAAAGAGACAGTAAAAATTATGTAAAAACTAAGCCACACAAAATGAAAATTACTCCAAGAATCGGGATGCTGCATATTACTATATTGTCTTTGGGATTTTTAACCACAGAGAGACATTTGATTGTAGGGGCTGCTCAGGTAAACCAATATGCATATTTGAAAGGGATCTTGATGTCAAAAATTGTGTCTAAGAATGCATTGCTTTGAAAAAGGGGTTCTGCTTTTATTTCAACAGGTTAATATGGTTTGATCAACCAAGACCTCCTGAAAGGTCAATACAGCCACATAGACTACTACAGCCAAAATTTAACTATAATTCTGAATTTTCTCAGGATCCCCATAAGATTGCCAGTGCCCCCAATCAGCAGGAAGTAGTATGAGAAGCTAAGCCCAAATTCCCAAAATATTGTTTATTCATAAAAATGAATGTTTATTTTTATTAAAATTAGGTTGATTACAAATGCAATATCTTTCTAAGGAAGAAAAGGAGATATAGATATGATAGGATAAAAGGGTAGATTAATGAATCTACATATAAAGAGCAACAACTTGTTTGAAATATTTTATATTGCTATGGATTTTGGTTTCTTGATACAAATTTAAAGTTAAATTTGTTATACTGTAAGTATATTTCTACTCTTATTTATGCTTACACAATTCATTTCAAATTGTTAATATATAATTTGAAAATACAGATTAATAGTCATCTATGATAAACAAATTTATAGTCAGGTTAATTAAGTTTTCTAGGTATACATAGATATATTTCAATCATGTAGGTAATCTTCAAACACTTGAAAGACCTACAGAGTATGTTATTTAAAATGTTTTAAGAACTTAGACTTTTCTGGACAGTGAGACACATTTGCTGTTGGCAGCAACAATTACTTCAAAGAAGATGATGGGCATTGAAGAAACTCAATATGGAGTTTGCTTTCTTTGTGGCAAAGTTAGCCACTGGGCAAAAAAAAAAGTGCCCTTTCTTTAACTGCTTGACAGGATGCTATATAAACTGGACATGCAGGACCCATAGGAAGGTGACCACTGAACTTTGCAAGGCAAGATGGTCCTTTAGGTTCTTGCTTTGCAGAAGAAGCTGCCAGACATTCTACAGGACACAGGGAGAAGCAACTGATGAAATGTACCAGAATGAGTGAAACAATCCTTCAAATTTCCTGCTTCACCAAATATACAGCAGAGACTCTAGGCCCATAGGCTGAAGATGCATGTCCCAATTGTGCTGAGAAAAATTAGGTCACTCTCCAGGCAGCCAGATGTATTTGTCAAATCTTGCAATTTTCAGAAGTTGTTTGCTTGCACTTCCTGGTTACTCAGATAACATTATATCATTCTGGGGTTTTTGATGGAATTGAAGATTAGATAGTTATAATTATAGTTTTCCTTAGCCACGATAAAAGATAAATTATATATAAAACTTTAGGCTCACACAATTGGATATATGTTTCATTAATTTTGCCAAATATAAATACACTAGATATTGCAACTGTAATTCTTATCTGATAACTGTTTTGTTATATATAATTTTGCTATGTTAAAATTAAAACCTTATTTTTTGATTAGACAGAAAAAGAGAAATGCTGTGGGATGTCTTTAGATATGCTGTGTTAGTTAGATCTTAATAGGACTAGCTGTAGAGTCTGCAGCCAGTCTCAGAGTAATGGGTAAGGATGTCTGAGATTCTGGCTAGAAGTCTAATATGATGGACCATCTCATCTTGGAACTATCCTGAAGAATTATCAGCCCGAGGCTGATCATTGATTAATGTTCTTACATACAATGTAATCTTTCTGGATCAAGTAGAGTCATTGATGTGGGGCCCCATCTTCCTCCTGGAGACTTCAGAGATTGCTATTGGAAAGACTTATATTTTGCTGTGGAAAACTTGAACTTTATTAATATCAAAATGGAAAGTTTGGAATTTAGGATGACATGACATGAGAGGAAGAATTCCTGGAAATCAAGAATAAGCATGGAGAGAAATAGACTCTTAACAACAATGGTCCCTAGATTATTGGTTTTCTTCTGTCCCACACCAGTTGCTTCTTCTTATATGAGACAGAATCTCCTATATTTTACTTTTAGCAACATGTTTGGGTTTACAGAAGGAGAGAGCCACATTCCAACTCCAAAGCCAGCTTGATTTATAATTGAATCAGGACCACAACTTTTCTAGAGTTGAAGAGATATGGATGTTAGACAGTAAGATATTACCTTGTGAGTATATTGGTACCAATAGGTCATTCCTTTATGGGTATTTCTATTATCTTGTAAAGACAAAAAACAAACCCTGACTGACTCCTGTTTGTTGAGTTTCTCTTACAACTTGTAGAGTTGTCATATCAGTGGATGAGCTATTATTTCGCCTCATCAAGGGGTTTCTCCTGTTCAAATTGAATTCTTATTAATTGTGTTGGTATCCAGAGCTTTTCTTCCACTACAGAAACAAAAGCAAAACCCCTGCCCCAATGTTGCACATATCCTGGTTTCCATTCTGAGGTCAACACATCTTTGAAGTAAACAGGTTGGTTTAGCTCAGGAGTTTTTTCTGTTGTCCCATGTCTCTCTGCAGCTAGCTGGTGTCCCTTTCTCATCAGCATTGAGAAAATTCAAAGTTAATAAACCATTATGTAGTCTATTTCTAGGGGTCATTGTTACCTCTTTGTTTATTTAGCATATCCTTTAAAGTTTGATTAGATCTTTCTATGACTGCTTGACCTGCGGGATTGTGTAGCATACCTATAACATGCTTTATATTGTAAGCAAAAAACTGTCTCATTTTATATGAGACATATGTTGGAGTATTTTCAGTCTTAATTTCTACAGGTATTCCCATGATGGCCATAACTTCTAACAGGTGTGTAATCCTGGAGTCAGCCTTTTCAGAACTCATAGGAGTTGCCTATTGAAATCCTGAATAGGTGTCAATGGTATAGTGTACATATTTTAATCTTCCAAATTCTTCAAAATGAAACACATTGGTCTGCCAAATTTCATTTCTTTGTATACCTTAGATTGCTTCCTACAGGTCATGGAATTTGGTTATGGAAGGAACAAGTAGAACTTTTTTTTAATAATTTCCTTGGTTTGTTGATGCAATGGAAAAGTCATTTTTAAACCTTTGCTCTTTACACAGTGTTTCTTAAGGCTTCTAGCACATTACCTATTAATAATTGATCAATCTCATCATTACCTTGTGCTAGAGGACCCAGCAGATCTGTTTGGAATCTGATGTGTGTTACATATATAGGATGTTCTCTATTTCTGATGATTTCTTGTAATTGTATAAATAGTGAAGTTAATTCTGTGTTACTAGGAATAAATTCAGCAGTTTAAATATGTAAAACAACTCTCTTTGCATATTGAGAGTTGTGATTATATTGAGAGATTCTGTGAAGTTCATTAGTACCATAAGAATGGCATACAGTTCTGCATTTGTACAGAATTGTAGGGGCTTTGAACCACTATACTTAAGTCTCCTGATTTATATCCTGCCTTTCCTGATTTATTTGCATCAGTATAAAATGCGGGGACACCAGAGATTGGCTTTTGCTGTACAATGTGTGGGAGGACACATTCAGTTCTTTTTATGAATTCTATTCTCTTCTATTCTCTTGCTTTTGGGATAACAATTATTAATCCCTCCCAAAAAGTTACTGCAGACTCTGCCAGTATTCATTATCTTTCCAAAAAGAAGAAATTTCCTCATTAGTTAAAGGTAGCACAATTTCTACTGGGTCCATTCCTTCAACTGATGAGATCTTAATTTTCCTTTTAGAATCAAATCAGAGATCTTTTCTATATGTCTTTAACTTCTTACTCATTTTACATTGTTCCAGTACAATATCTTCCCACTACATCTAAATCCCTGTGGGGGAGTGTCTAGAGGGGAGTATGGTCAGAATGCAGTTAAGTTCCGGATTCACATGATCCACACTTGCTTCTCATATTTTCTTTTCTACTACAGCCAATTCCTTCTCAGCTTCAGCTGATAATTCTCTTGGTCTATTTAAGTTCTTGTCTCCTTTTAGGGTATTGGCCAAATTTACCAGTCCATATTTTGGTATGCCAATGATGGCCTGTAAGTTGGAAATGCTTTTTAACAATTGTTTAAAACCATTAAGGGTCTGCAATTGATCTCTCCTGAGTCATACCCTTTGGGATCTAATTTTTTGGAGATCTATCTTATAACCTAAATAATTAATAGAATTTCCTCTTTGTATTTTTTCAGGAGCAATTTGTAATCCCCAGCAAGGCAAAACTTTCTTTATTTATCCAAACATGTTTTCTAAGGTACCTAACTTTGGATGAGCTAATAAAATATCATCCATATAATGGTAGATTATAGATTGTGCAAATTTTTCAAGAATTATTTCCAATGATTTTTGTACAAAACATTGGCACAGGGTAGGATTATTTAACATTGCCTGTGGGAGGACCTTCCATTGACATCACTTGACTGGCTGGGAATTATTATAAATAGGAACTGTGAAGGCAAATTTTTCTGTATCCTTTTCTGGTAGAGGTATGGTAAAGAAACAGTTTTTTTAAGTCAATAACTATAATTGGCCATTCTTTAAGTAATAGAGAGGCAAGGGCATCCCATTCTATAGGGAGCCCATAGCCTGAACTGCTTTATTAATGGCTTTCAGATCTGTCCGCATTCTCCATTTACCAGATTTCTTTTTAATAGCAAATACAAGAGAATTCTAGGGGATGGTAGATTCATCAATGTTTTGAGCATTTAATTGTCTCTGAACCACCTGTTTTAAAGCTCGTATTTTCTCTTGTGTCATAGGCCATTGTCCAACCCAGACAGGTTTATCAGTTAGCCATTTTCAAGGTAGAGCCATTGGTACTTCTGAAAGTCCAACGGCAGTTGTGCTTTGTTTAAGTACAGCCTGAATGATTGGTGGGTGCTTTTTATAGTGTCTTATACTATTCTCAGAAACATGAATTGGTCTATATTCCACTTTTGAGATTGTAGGAATTTTAAGCCGGGTATTCCATTGCTGTAACAGATCTCGGCCCCAAAGATTCACTGCTATACCACATATAACTTTAGTCTTCCTCTTTGCCCTTCTGGCCCTATGTATTCAACCCATCTCAAACTTTGTTTTACATGAGAGTGTTCAAATCCCTAAAAATTGAACATCTATCTCTTGAAGAGGCCAATTTGGATGCCGTGATTTTGGTGTAATTATAGTCACATCCATACCTGTGCTTACCAGTCCTTCTAGGACAATGTTGTTAATTTGCACTCTAAGCTTTGGTCTCTGTTCATTTATAAAATTCTGACAAAATATTCATTTTATGGTGATTTTTGGAATTTTTGATTCATATATCAAAGTTGTTCTATCATACAGTGGAGTATCATTCTTTACATTAGGCACTGGGTTATTTAATTGTTCTTGGGAGGAATTTCTTCTACAGTGATTGGAAATGTTTGGACCATGTTTGATTTGGGGACCTCTGAGAGCCTCCCTGAGGCATTTCCCACTGGTAAAGTGTTGCCTTGTATGTCTTGTTGATCTGCATTCATTGGTCCAATGTCAGCATTTGCCAAATTTTCTGCACAATTCAGAAGTTTGGGGCTTCTTGTTTGGGGTATTTCTAAAAGAAGCATTGATTCTAGGAGCACCCTGTGTACAATTTCTTCTTATATAACCTGGTGTATCACAGTTAAAACATTTGGTACTTTGAGGTCTTCTTCCATCTTTGGAAATCACCTCTTCCATCCAAGCCTCATTACTATAGTTCAGAGACTCAACGTCATTTATATGTTGACCTGACCTTCAAAGGTGTAAGCATTCTTTTGCATTTTGTATTAGCATTATCAAAAGCCAAAGATTGAGTTAATACTTGTCTTAATTCTTGATCTTGTTTATAGCCTTGGTCAGTCTTTGTAAAAAATCAGTAAATGGTTCTTTTGTCCCTTGAAAAACCTTTGTATATAGCTCAGTTGGTTTCCCTGGTTCTGGAATTTTTCCCCAAGCATTTAAAGCTGCTGTATGGCATAGGGATACCATTTGCTCATCAAAGGTAGCTTGTACATTTATATCAGCGAAATGGCCCTCACCAGGAATTTCATCTTGGGAGAGCTCTAAACCTCTAATTTTACCTTCCTGTTCAAGAGCCATAGCTTCTTCTCTCAACCAGCTTTTCCATTGTAGCTGCTGGCTATATTCTAACACAGCTGAGATGAACTGATTCCAGTGATCTGGTATAATTCTATTTCTGAAAGACTACATATTTAACATCTGTTTTACATATGCCATAGTATATGTATGCCATAGGCAACTACAGCCTCCTTAATGTGTTTTACATTCCTCATATAAATAGGTGGTCACCTGAGCACTTCCTGGGAGGTTGGGTATGTGTGCAGGCTCTGCAGGGTGGAGAGACTCACCAGCTGCCACCTACGGTCATTAGGGTCATTAGTAGCCGCAGTAGGGGCGTGTGGGGCACAGCAGATCCATGTGGTTGGTTGGGTGCCAGATAATGCAATAAATCCACATGAGTCTGGTTAAGGAGTATTAGGGAAATTTATTAGGGTAAATTGAGGAAATACCCTCACAAATACAGAATGAGGTAGACATCTGAAATGGTCCTCTGATCTGACCAGGAGTGAATCCATCTGGCAGTTCAACCACACCAGCCATCAAGCAGCAGGGAAAAGGGACTCATGACCCTTCTCCCTTTCCTTTTAAAAGGTCATGTACAACAGCAAGAAATACCACATCCTTTGGGCCCTATAGCTCAAGATCATGGGCACAGCAAATACCACTACACCAAGTATACTTTTATAGGATTCTGAGAAATTTAAAGTCATGAAATATATTATCTTCATCTTTGATACTGTTTAATGATTCCATTTGAATATAGAGACATTCATATAATTCATTAATTAGTCATCAAACATTACTATTTCAGGAAATTGTTTATATATAAAGACTCAGTTATGTTAACTCAACAGAGGACTCCGCGTCATTCCTACCTACAGAGTTTCTGGAAGCCACAGGGCTTGCATTACAGGGTAGATTCTTTTCCTCTAGCCTGATACATCCAATACATTGAAGATGACTGGGATACTGCTTGTATGCAGAATATCTGCAACAAAAAATTGAGGAAGATCTAAAAGTGCAAATATTACATTTTGACAGATATAAACATTATCTATACATGAAGTATTTAACTCTGTGTCCCATTGATAGCCACTTGAGTACACACACATACATGTATATGAAACACATGATTCAGGTTACCATTAAACATTATGAGTGTTATTTTAATTACTAAGTATTTTAGCTAAGTGTGTGATTTAAATTAGTCCCATTGCACAAGTGTGCTTTTTTTTTTTGGTGTTTTGTCTGATCTCTCCCCTTGGAACTCTTCAGGGACAGACCAACCTCTGCAAGCTTTGTGCTTAAGAGTTCCCTTTAACCCTCCTATAATAATTCAGTTTAGTTAGTATGTATTGAATTTCATAATTTTGAAAAGGGAAGCAATTAAATATATGTTAGTTTGTAGATAGGATTATCACATTAGGAATATAAATTAGTCCAATAAAATGTTAACAAAGAAGAAAAAAGGAGTTTAAAAAATTCAACATATTAAAAAGAGTTTTGTGTATTGTTCTGGGTGTTCAATTAATGAGGAGCTTTTTATCTGGGCTTTATGTTTTTGTAAAAGAATAGTAATTTATAAACCTGATATCTCTATTCTTCAACTATTTGCCTCATACATTTTTACATAAAATTAATGTGCCTTGGCTACAATATAATTCTTATGGTGAACTATTTTTCCAAACTGTCTAAATTGGTCTATTAAGATTCCCTACAGTTCATAGTTGTTTTATATAATTTCATTAGCATCTATAATACTCAAACTGTTTACAACCCAATTTTATTATCATAACCTGCTTTTCTGAATAGTTTAATGACTTTATTTGCTTGTTATGCCATCAGTGTTCAAGGTATACCAAATACACATTTGCATACCTGGACTCACATCTACCTCACCACAGAAGAAGTAACCAGACAGCATGACATTGATAGTGGCTATGTCACAAGGTATTCTCACTGTGCCTAATAAGATTCCAATTAAAACAAATATAAAACAATAACAACACAAAGAGTCAAGATGAAACAAGAAAGTCCTTTAAATCTAGAACAATCAAGTCTGCAAAGGTATTTCTATATCTAAATCAACCCTTTCTTCTTTATTTTTTATTTTAAGAGTATTTGTTATAGACAAACTCAAACAATGCTTTGCAAAAGTATAATTTTTGTATCAATGAAAAGAAACAGAGGACTAATATTTAATTATGTCCTAGATTGGTGTGTTAGTTTTGTATTAAGATATTTTATAAAAACATCTTAATTTATCAACTTGAAAATAAGAAAGTCAGTTTTAAGCAATTTTTATTGACCACACTGCTTGTTGACTGGGTCAAGTGGGTACGTGATGATAAGGGAGGTTCCCCTCATGATAGCTGGTGAACAAAGAGAAGTCTGCAGTCTCACTGTCCCCTTCAAGTATAAATTCTCAGTGATGTAAGCCTTACAATCAGGCTCTATTTCTTAAAGATTCCATCACCTCTCACTGATGTTGAGCCAAGAAGTGAACTGTTAGCATGTGCCTTTAGGAGACATTCTAGTTCCAAGCTACTGTGGTTAATAAAGCAGCTAATAATATGTTCCTTCATCAATTATTTCTAAAATATATTCCCCACCTCTCAGGTGATATTATACTTACACTGGGATCTGTAGCCCATGAATATAGAGGAAAGACTTCATAACTTTGCTTAGCAAGTGAAGACTGAGGTGGTTTGGATGAGAATGGCTTCCATAGGCTCATATATTTGAATATAGGTCCTGGGTTGATGGAACTATTTGAAAGGATTAGGAGGTGTAGCCTTGTTGGAGAAGACGGGTCACGGTGGCACACTCTGAGGTTTCGAAAGACTTACACTATTTCTAGTGAGCTCTCTCTGCCTCTGGTTTATGGATCAAGATGTGAGCTTTCATTACTGTTCCAGTGTCATGCCGGCCTTCCTGCCTGCTGCCATGCTTCTCACCGTGATGGTCAATGGACGCTAAGCTTCTGAAACTCTTAAGTCCCAAATAAAAGTTTTCCTTCTATAAGGTGCCTTGGTCATTGTGCTTTACCACAGCAGTAGAAAAGTAACTAATAAAAAGACCAGTGTGAACAGATTATTAAGGTGCTTAAAATTCTCCCTGGTAAATATTTTGTCAATTGTTATTTTGAAGATTATAAGTCATTGATACAATTTATTCAGTAGAATGGCCCCTTACATACCCATTTCTTCTTGTATAAGTTTTGATGTTTTGTATCTCTAAAGAAATTAGTTTCTTGATTTATCAAATTTGCAGGCATAGAATTGTTCACAGTAACCCTTTACTATCTTTTTGAAGTGCATATGCACTGTTGACTCTTTTATTTCTTATATTGGTAGTTTTGTGCATTCTTTATTTTATTGATCAGTATTAAGAGGTTTGCCAATTACTAATGTTTTCTGATGTTAAAACATTTGTTTAATTTTAAAGTCATTTTCATATTTCAAAATTTGTTAATTCCTCTTTTACTGTTGCTTAAAAATTTATTATTAAAAACATAGTTGGTTAACTTAAAAACAATTTATTATAACATTCTGACATTTATTGGTTATATTTAAATGATTCATATTTAAACTGATTAATTGATATATTTGTGTTAATATTTGATTACTGTTAATCTATATTCTACTTATCATATTTGCTCTTTTGGCCTTAACCTTCTCTTTTTTCCTCATCTGCTATGGTTTTATTTGAGGGATTTTCATGTTTTCAATTATATTTCCTATGTGAGCATTTTAAATTATTTTTTCGACCAAAAATATTTCAATGGATGGGTATAGAGGTACAGACATGTAATCCTAGCACTCCAGAGGCAGATGCCAGATGATCACAAGATCAAAGAAAACCTAAACCGTATAATGAAATTAAAGGCCACATGAGATGCAGTCATAAAACAAAACTAGCCAGCCCAAATTCACACAAACAAAACTTTGCAGGAGATATAGCAATACCTTCATATTTCTAATATACATTTAAAATTACATGGTGAAGCTCATCCCATGCTTCTTTTCTGTCTTTGCTGAACCTCATTGTATTTTTCCAGTAGTAATTTCATTACAATCATTATGTTAAGAAACAGCCAACTTTTAGATTAATTAAGGATAAGAAAACTCAAAACTTCACATTAATTTGCACCGAACATATGCTTTATGGACTGGTGCTTCTATTTCATGCTCATTTTCTTTAATGGAAAAAATTTTAGCTTCTCTTGCAGAGTACATATGTGTAGTGATTATTTATCCTAGTTTTTGTCTAGGATAATCTGTAGTTGTCTACTTTTGAAGCAGAGTTTCACGAGTTATAGATCCAAGTTTGGTTGTTTTCTTGTGCCAACACTTGAAATACTTTACTTTGCTTTCTCCTTTCCTTAATGTCTTCTGAGAAGAAGCCTGTGTTCCTAAAACTGTCATAACAAATTACTACAACCGATGTGGCTTTTAAAACAATGATGCTTTCCTCTCATTGTTGAAGAGAGCACAAACTTGAAATTGGTGCAGGATTAGTTCCTTCTGAGCCTGAGGCTTCTTCTAGGACTCTGAAATTTCTCCATCTGTATCAATGAACATCTGTTTATGTGTATGTGCCCAAATGCCTTTCTTTTAATAAAATTAGTTATTATTTTCCATCCACACTCATCCATCATGATTTCATCTTAACTTGATGACACATGCAAGGGTCCTCTTTCAAAATTAGACCATCTTGTTGGTATCAAAAGAAAAGACATGGGCATATGTTTTGGGAACACATTTAATTTTCAAATATAGGAGTAAAAAGTTGCTCTGTGTCATTAGTCAACATCAGTAAAAATGGTTTCCCTTTGCTTTTGTTTTGTTTGAATAAAAATATATAAAAGCATACAGATTTTCTTTCATCTTGTTTTGTTTTCTAAGATTTTTGAATCTATGGTTTGGTGTAGCCATTATTTCTTCAATATTTGCTCTGTGCTATCTTTCGATCTTCTGGTGTTCTAACTGTGTATATACTATGACATTTAAATTTTCCTATATTTCTGTATTTTCCTCTTTCTATTTGAGTTTTTTATTTGAATAATTAATGTCTACTCTCAGTTCCCAGAAATTCATTACTATTCCAATTTGAACCAGTTTATGGTTCTAGAGGTCTCTGCTTCAGGAAAGCAAATATCAGTATTGGCTCTTTCACATCACTTGTCTTTCCAAATATGAAGGGTTTCACTTTCCCTCTGTTCTGTGACACTATTGCTGAGAGACATACCTATCCCAGGGATAATGTCACAGAACAACATTGAACAGAGAACACAGAATACTGTGTTATCATATTCAATATATTATCTTTTCAACTTTCATCCCATATAAAGAACTGATGACAGACCAAAGTAAGAAAACCACCAATGTACAACATAGTAAACCAGTGAGTATCACTAATATTATTTACTGAAGTATGGGTGACAGGCTACTTACAAAAGCAGAAATGACTCAGGTACGACTGTTATCACAAATGCCCACCCTCCTTCATCATGATGGATAACAAAAGCTGGAAACCTGGAGCTCACCACATGTTGAGAAGTGACCTTGTTGTTTCGAGAATGTCTCCTAAAGGTAAGTCAGGTGGTTTCTGTCTCTCTCAGGTAGTTTGGCTAGTCTGAGGTTCTTCAGGCAACTCAGCTTGTCAATGCCTCTCTGTAGTTCTTAGTTCTTATATAAGTCTGGGGATGGAGAGGGTCATGTGATCTGGTCAGGTTCAGGACTTCATGAAACTTATGGGATGTTTACTTTCTGGGCTTAAGGAGCTTCCTTGAAACACGTAATTTTTCACCTTCCGTTAGAATGTCATGTGTCTTATGGAGCTGCCCTCCAGGATGGAATGTTTTATCTTAGAAGAAGTTGCTACACAATAACCCCTGACCACATTTTGTTGATTGGACATATGATTTCTACTTGAGGTTTTTTAACTCTACTTATCTTGACTTAAAAATTAAAGTCAAAACTTAAATTTCTTGACACACAGCAGAGTCACTCTTGAAATCTTCATTATTGTTTTTTTACTAACATTTTACTACTGATTTACATCTCTGAATATGTGTAATTTTAATCAAACCTCTGAGTATATGTCATCTTCCTCTGAAAAAAAGTTGCCTAACAGTGTGGATACCTACTTACACACTCATTAATCTCCTTTTCCTTCCCTTTCGTCATGTGTTCTTTGCTGTGTCTTGATTCTAAACATACCAAACTCTGAAGGGACTTTGAGTTCACAAACTCATTTTGAGAAATGGAAACAGGAATTATATATTCTAGACAGCAATAAATGTTCTGTCCATATAAAGAAATGGAAAAATCTGTCTTCCAGTTTGTCTCTTGTATAAAAGTCTATACTCTGAACAAGTTATAAATAGCATCGTCAACACAAGATGCTATAATCATAGCGTTTAAATTGGGAACTAAGTGGGAGATAACTTCTAGTATAACTACTAATCAACATCTTAATTCGCTGAGTAATTCAATAAAATGGTAATTATATAATTATACAATCCTACACAAGTTAGCAAATACTAGGAAAATTAAACAGAAAAACATCAAGTAAGATTGAAATAAAACAAATACCCACAAACCTAAAGCAATAGCTGCTATTTCTATCCTTCTTTCTGCCTGTTTTTCTTTTTGTTGTCTTTCTGCTTTAGTATATAAAATCAGCTAGGAACTGAGACAGCAGAATTACTTTATTCACAATAACAAATGTTTTACTAGATGAAACAGACTGAAGCCTCATATCACCTCCATACTTCAATTCCTCTCAAGCTCCTAATTCCACTCTGTGCTGGCTATTCCTATGTCAATGTGACATAGACTAATATCACTCAAGACTTGGGAATATCAACTGACAAAATCTGTCCATAAAATCAGGCTGTAGGCAACCTTGTAGGGTAGTGTCTTAATTAGTGATTGATGTGGGAGGGCCCAGTCCACTGTGGGTGGGATGACCTGGCCTGGTAGTCCTGGCTTCTATAAGAGAGCAAGCTGAGCAAGCTAGTAAACAGCACCCGTCTATGGCCTCTGCATTTACTCCTACCTCCAGGCTCCTGCCCTGTTTTGAGTTTCTGTCTTGACTTCCTTTAATGATGGACTATGATGTGGATGTGTAAGCCAAATAAGCCTTTTCTTCCTCAATTTGCTTTCGGTCGAGGAGTTTCATTAGAGCAGCAGGCCCTAAGTAGGACACACTCCATTGACCCTTTAAATGTCCCTACTTCTGTGGTTAGTACACATTGTGTATGCACATCTTAAACATCTGGAGTTAGGTACTACAGATGAGAAGGACCTGTGGACTTTGTGTTTCTGGGTGTGTTACTTCCCTTAACAAAGTACTATCCATTTACCTGCAAATTGCATGATTATCCTTTTTTCACAGATGAATAGCATTCAATTATGTATATATGCCACATTTTCATTCATCTATTCATCTATTGAAAGACATTTAGGTTGTTTCCATATCCTAGGTATTGTGAATAGAGTGTCAATGAACATGGTTGAACAAGTATCTGAGGAATAGGAAGTCAAGTCTTTTGGGTGGAGTAGTATAACTAGGTCTTTTGGTAGACTTAACTTTTGCTTTTTGATGGTTCTCCACCCATATTAACCAATTTTCATTCCCACCAACAAAGAAGGAGGGATCCCCTTTCTACACAGTTCTAGAAAACTTTGTTGTCAGTTGTTTTCTTGGTGTAAATCATTCTAGCTAGGTTGAGATGAAATAGTAAAGTGATTTTAATTTCCTTTTTTAAAAAAATATTAAGGATGGTTAACACTTTTTGAGATATTTCTTAGTCTTTGTTATTTCTGCTATTGATAACTTTCTGTTCTTATTATTTTGAATTTGGCTATTTATTTTATTCACTCTTTCTTTTTGAATTCTTTGTGCATTCTGGATATCAATCCTCCATTAGATATATAGCTGGCAATTATTCTCTTCTGTGAGACCAAAATGAAACCAAAATGCCCCCATCTTAAAAAATAAGGCCTAAGCTTTCTCCATTTTAGGTATAGGCCTTGAGTTACTGGAACAGGCCTTGAGTTACAGGACCAAGTCAACCCAGATTCCAGGAATTAGAAAGTGCAAAGTACAGAGTCACAAGGTATTCATGCGGTGATGACTGTTTAACCACGGAAGGGGAACGTTTCAACCCTGGTTTCCAGGGTAACTGTTTGACTACAGAGTATCCCAACCCTAGTCTCCATGGTGATTGCTTAACCACATAAATGTCCCCACCTGAGGGCAGCCAATGAGGAACGGTGACAGGCATCTACCCCACTTAGATGTAACATTAAGCCACGATTTCTGGAAAGTCCCTAAGAAATGGGCCAATCAGAGATGTAGATGTATGGAAATCCCCTGCTATTGTATTCTTGTGGTTTTTGCCTTTAAAAACTGTGCTCAATTCAGGCTGAGCACTTCCTCCAGCCTCCACTGCATTGGATGTGTTAGACAAAGTCCCTGCCTAGGCTTCTATTGCTCTGGGAACCTCGAATTAAAGCCTTGCTTTTGCATTCCAGTAGGCTCCTCTTCAGTGGTCACTCTGGTGGTCGAGATCCGGGCACAACACTTCCACTCTACAAGTTTGTTCTTCACACAATTTATTGTTTTCTTAGTTACCAAGATGCTTTTTTAATTTTATAAATTTCAATTCATCAGTTGTTGACTTTAATTCCTGGGGAAATGGAATCCTATTAAGAAAGTCCTTTCTGGGGTTGGGGATTTAGCTCAGTGCAAGCACAAGGCCCTGGGTTTGGGGGGAGGGCGTGGGGGGGCAGGAGAAAAAAACAAACAAACAAACAAACAAACAAAAAAACCAGAAAGAAAGTCCTTTCCTATACTTATACCTTCTAGGTATTGTCTGTGCTTTCTTCTAGCAGTTTTAATGTTCTTTGATATGCTTCAATCTAATTTTTGTTAAGGGTGCTAGGTATGGTGTTAGAATTCTCAGCTACTCCCCCAGCTATGTGACCACATGTGTGCTGTCCAGCAGCCAGGAAAGATACTTAGTCATCTCAGGGCCTTACATCCTACATAATCCATGCACTGTGCGATAAGGTAATCTATGTACATGTGTTGCATAGCTACGTAAGCCCACATGTGCATATGCGGGGGGGGGGGGTGTAAGAGTGGGTTCCACTTATTCCCCCTCCTCTCTTCCTGCACAGTCATTCCCTAGGCCTATGCACACCCCTTTTTCCCTTTCCCTTAATAAACTCTTACAGTGGGTTTCCTTGTGCCTCATGGCTTCTCTCTCATGATAAACAGCACCACATAATAAATAATATATGGGTCATTTCTATTTTATTAACTATCTATCTATCTATCTATCTATCTATCTATCAATCATCTATCTTCCTACCTGCCTATTATCTATCTCCACATCTCTCTTTCCATCACTATGAAGTAGCCCATGTGACAAAGGCCTTATCTGGCATTATGGTTTTGATGCAAAAATCCTCCCACAGACTTATGAGCTTGAACTTCAGATTCAAATGAATAAAGTTTTCCTTTCTTAAGTTACTTTTTACCAAGCATTCAGCTACCAAAATAATTAATACATATAGATTCTTGTAGCAAGAATCTTAAAAGGTCTTATTAATAAAAACAAACCTGGAGACAGATATTGGGTTAAAGCTAGATCAGAAAGACAGAACAAGCCACAGCTTCCTCACCTTACCAATTCCTCAGCTGATCCTGTTTCCTCAGACTGGAAGCCTCTGTGTTCTCATCCGAATGGATCTCAGCTGAACTGCTGCTCAAAAGCCTAAAAGCTTAACCAGGCTAGTTCCTGGTCCTCACTCCTTATATACCTTTTTGCTTCCTGCCATCACTTCCTGAGATTAAAGGCTCTTGTTACCACACCTAGCTGTTTCCAGTGTGGCTTTGAACTCACAGAGATCAAGAAGGACCTCTGCCTCTGGAATGCTAGGATTAAAGGCGTGTGTGCCACCATTTTCTGGCCTCTATATCTAGTGACTGTTCTGTTCTCTGACCCCAGATATGTTTATTAGGGTGCACAATACTTTGGAGAACACAATATCACCAAAGATTCTAGTCAGCATTCAGGAAAAAACAGGGAGAAACTGAGTCCACTTCAGGCTGTCAACCTAAAAGAAAAATCCTGACACCTACAAATCCTGAGTTAGGTTAAAATAAGAATTAACTCAGGAGAATCTTAAGGTGAATATGGGCACAGATGTTGAATGCAGGTCTATGAGAGTGCCAAAGCCCACATGGTCCATCAAAGAAAGTGTACTATGTGGGTTATCTAATGAGTCTATGAGAGGGAATAAGAGCCTCAGAACTCTAATGGTTGGTTAGAATTAATGAGCAGTATCTAGAAAAAAAGACCAACTAAGCAAAATAAAACTAAAAATTCAAGACAAAAATTTGACTTTTGGGGAAAAAGTTTTATACACTGGGCTAGTACAATTCTCTGCTTTGTGTGTAGAATTTACATAGGCAAAATGACTGAAAATTGAGTAATGATTTAAACAAAATAAGGATTTTAGGATGCTGAGTAAATAGTACTGGTAGTGCTAGCCAGAGAAATTAAGCAAGAGAAGGAAATAAAAGGCATAGACTAGGAACACAAGATGTCAAATGATTTTTATTTACACATGATGTATAGAAAATCTCAACACTCCAACAAAAGGAAATTAAAACTAATTATAATTCATATTTTATTTATTCATGCCAATGTCTACAAAATCAACATAAAAAATCTACAGAAGTTTTATACATCATTAATGATGTTTCTGAGAAAAAAATCATAAAAGCAATTTTATTCACAATGTCTGCAAAAATAACTGAAATGCCCAAAAAAATTTAACCAATGAATTAAAAGTGTCTACCATAAATTACAAATTACCAGTAGAAAAAATTAATGAAGACAAAAATAAATGAAAACATTACCCATGTTCATTGATAAGAATCAATATTGTGAAATTTTCCACACTAATTCAGCAATGTACATACTCAGTCTAACCGACACCAAAATGCTGATGGCAGTCCTCAAAGAATTGCAACAGAAACATTCTCCAATTCATGTCAAAGCACTGTAGACTCTATGTAGAGAACAAAATTTTCAGTAGGAAGAATGAGGCTGGGGAAGCAACAACTGGTTTAACGACACACTGCAAAAATGTAGTCACAAAACCCCACATGGTAATGAATTAAAAACTGACTAAGTGAGCAACAGTCCAAAGAGGGATAGCTGAAACGACTTCCCAAGTTTGCAGTTAAAAGATGCTTTACAAATGAGTCAGAACACGCATTGAAGAAAGCAGATTCTTTTTAACAGGGCTAGGAGGCCAGGGAGATGGCTCAGATGGAAAAGAGCTTGTGATACAAGAATGAGGATCTTAGTTCAGATGTCTGCATCCACGTAACATCCAGGTAAATGTCTGTGATTCCAGCACCAGAGGGAGGATGGGATAGAGGTAGAGGTTTCTCTGAAGTTTACTGTCCAGCCAGATGGGGCAAAACAATGAGCGCGCACGCGCGCGCGCACACACACACACACACACACACACACACACACACACACACCATATACACATGCACAAAGATGACTGAAAAAAACTGGATATTTTTAAAAAGTCTTTCTCTGTCCCACAAGGTAGATAGATAAATAATGACATGGAGATTTATTATTAATTATGAAAACTCAGCTTATGGCTTAGGCACATTCCTAACTAGGTCTTTTTTTGTTTGTTTGTTTTTTTGAGACAGGGTTTCTCTGTGTAGCTTTGCGCCTTTCCTGGAGCTCACTTGGTAGCCCAGGCTGGCCTCAAACTCATAGAGATCCGCCTGCCTCTGCCTCCTGAGTGCTGGGATTAAAGGCGTGCACCACCAACGCCCGGCCCTAACTAGGTCTTATAACTTAAATTTTCCCGTTTATACCAATCTATGGTCTATCACTTGGTGCTACCCCTCTTCCATATTGTACCTCATTTCCTCTCCATGTCTCTTGTGTACCTAGATTTTTCCTCCTATTTTTTCTCTCTGTTCAGAAGTCTCACCTATACCTCCTACCTAACTATTGGTTGTTCAGATTTCTACTATACCAATCACAGCAATCCTTCTCACAGTGTACAAATACCCCAAAAAATTTCCTCCTTTTTGTCTAAATAAAAAGGAAAGGTTTTTACTTTAACATAGTAAAACTATATATAATAAGAACAATTGTCAGGTAAGAGTTACAGTTACAATGTTTAGTCTATATGTATTTGGCAAATTTAGACAAAGTACTGTATTATCTATCCTATCTTAGTGAGCCCAAACAATTTTTTATCATAACATGTATTACCATCTTCAAAATATCTTTTAGACCTAAAAACATCTTAGATAAACAATTTAAGGTTTTTGTATTTCTCAACTTTATAACCCTTATGTAAGTTTATTCCCTTAATTTGGTAACAAGAAAAACTGTAAAACTGTAATTACCAAGTTTTTAACCCCATCAAAGACCCTAGAAGTCTATACTATTACTTGAGTAAATAGGAAGTATAGAGTAAACAATTTCCAAAACTATAGAAATGACAGAAACAGCTGGCTGCCTGGATAGTCACTCAAGGTTCCTCTGCAACATTGGGGCATCCATCTTTGACCTACAGGTCTAGAATATCTGACAAATTTCTTTGTGAAGCAGTAATTTTGAAGGACTGTCTTGCCTTTTCTTGACAAACTTCGGCAGTCACTTTCTTCTGTGTCCT
Organism: Peromyscus attwateri; assembly: GCA_902168425.1. Lineage (NCBI taxonomy): Eukaryota > Metazoa > Chordata > Mammalia > Rodentia > Cricetidae > Peromyscus > Peromyscus attwateri. The sequence goes on along the minus strand of CABHPP010142387.1, from coordinate 12,080 downwards.
GCTTGTCCAGTTTGAATAGCATACTGTCAGCAATTGAGGCAAGGGCAATTTGTTGCCCAAATGACTAGCTTTGCCACAAGAAAAGCAAACTCAGTATGAAGGTTCTTGATGCATGTCATCCTCTTTTGAAGTCAGTTGCTGCTACCAGGAGCAGATGTGTCTCACTGGCATGAAAAGCCTTATGTTAATAAAACATTTTAAATGCCATATTCAGTAAGTCTTTGAAGTATTTGAAGATCATCTATCTATTTAAAATACATCTCTGTTTGACCTTGAAAACATACCTAATATGACTATAAGTTTTATTGTTATAGATGACTAACTACATTTCTTTATTATCTTAACTAGTTTTCAAGGACTAAAACTTTGCATTGTATTTTCAAATGAACTGTATAGGTACAATACCAAAACCAAGAGTAGAAACATAAATTCAGTATAACAAATATAACCTTAAATATTTATCAATATATAAAAATCCATACAAATGTAAAATATTTGAGACTTTCTTCAAATGTAGACTCAACAATCCACCCTTTCATCCCACAATTTTTATTCTATATCTCCCCTTTTTTCCTTCCAAAAGAGATTCTTGAATCTAATCTCCTTTGTTCAGCTTCTTTCCTGATCATTACCAATAACAACTTGCAACCAACCTCCCTAAACAATGACAAATAACCATAACTCACAAAAGACCAAAACCTACCTACCCTACCTCTTGGGAATGTGGCATTATGTTCTCTAGACTGCTTCCTGTTGTCTGCAGGTGATGGCATCTTTAGGGGACCCTTGGAAAATTAGGATAATGGCCAAGTAATGGGAGAGCTAGTTATATTGATTTTTTCTTTAGTCTATTGTGATGGGAAAGTATTTTGTTTATCTGAAGTCTTAGCTGGATAGTCTGTGAGGCTGAATCATCTCAGCAGGTTTGAAATAGTTCTGAATGCTGAGTTTTGAGGAAACTGTAACAGAAGCATACCGAGAGGCTGGATCACCTGGGCTACTTGTCTTTATTGATATTTGATCCTTTTTTTTTTCTGAAAAACATATAAACTTTTAAAGGTAACATATATATCTGTATTAACACAAGTATGGAACGTGTGGTGTTTACAACTCAGCTAAAGATGATTTTTTTTTGTTTTATGTTTGAGTAGGTAAAATGCATCTGTTAATTTTATAAGTTTATTTGGACTTTATAACCAAACCTCTATCCATGCCATATGATGGCATGTAATAATAAGTCATGAGGACTCTGTAGACAACAAGATTTACCATGTCTTACTCAGTCTCAGAGCTGTTCCCATGCAGAGGGATCAGCACATACATCATTGTTTAGTTGGAGGCTCCGCTATGGCCTCACTCTCCCCCATTCCAAACCCTGCTCCCTCTCATAAAACTGGCCAAGCAGTGGCTCCTTCACTGGAGCTGCTCAAGAGCATGTCTACAGAGTATTTAAACTGCCTCCTAGAGAGTGGCCACATGTTCTTTTTCCAGTCTCCTCTCCCTGTCTCATCTCTGGGGGCTGGGGAAAGTAACTCAGGAGCATTTTGCCAATAAGCCAAGCCTTTTATTTTTAATTCAGTTTGATTTGGCTTACTATGTCAGCAGAGAGGCCTTATATCAAGGTATGGAAATCTTTCATCTTGGTGTACTGGCCAGGAGAAATTGAGTTTTTGTCATATGGGAAAACCACTCCTCTCCTTAAACCTGCTCTCCACGTGACTAGATTGGCTTTTGGCCTGGGGAGTTGCCAGTTCCAAGTAACTGCATCTAGGGGTCCAGGACCTCTCCTGACTTTTGGGGTACCCTGCCAGAATGCAGTCATTCCAGAGCAGCCCTGGCATATTTATAGAATAAAGATCATCTTTGTTCATTGAGACCTGTAGATGTAACCGACCGCCTTATTAAATAAGAAACACAGAGCCAATGTAAAGGTGAAAGCCCAAGAGGTCAGAGCCAGAAGCTTACCCGCTTTCCGCTAGCTAGCTTCTTCCGCCAAGAGAGCTCTCCGAAAAGGGAGCTACTTCCTGTGCGTCTGATTTATAAAGAGTTCTGGTTCTTCCTTCTCATTGGTTATAAACACAACTACGTGGCTGTCTCGTCACTGCCTCTCTGTCCAGACCTCCCACGTTTTCTATGGTTGGTATTGAGATCAAGGGCGTGTGTCTCCAATGCTAGCTGTATCCTTGAACACACAGATATCTACCTAGCTCTGCTTACCAAGTGCTGGGATTAAAGGCGTGCACCACCACCGCCCTGGCTTTCGCTATGGCTTGCTAATAGCTCTGACCCCTAGGCAACTTTATTTATTAACGTACAAATAAAATCACATTTCAGTACAAATAGAATACCACTATAGAGACCTTTTTTGAAAAAGATATTTTGCACAAAGGCACATCCCACACTCTCCCCCATGACCCAAAAGCATATAGTAGTGGATACATTGCTTTAGACTTCAGGTTCCAGCACAGGCTTGTGAAATTAGCAGCTGCAGGTCTAAGCTAGATCCCCAAACACCCCAAGTGGGGTGTCTTTTACAAAATCTATTCAAATTGGGGCTATCCAATACCATATGTCTGGAATGCTTGATTTCCTTATGCTCTGAGACAAATATGCTCATGATACCAGTCAAGATGGTGACTAGAGGGAACTTTAAAATTTATCATCCTTCATGATCTTGACAATTTCTTCCAGTATGGAGAAAAGTGGTCAGAACTGCTCTATGTCCACAATTTCTGGGTTCTGATCTCCTGCGCTTCCTTCTGTAGCCAGTGTTCCACAGTCTAGGGTTGTTGACTAGGGTTGTGGTGCCTCCAGATGCCTGTTTATTTGAGAACTGAGACCCTGAACATTCTACCCTGACTGTGCCACCAGAGACACTGGTCCCTCCCCCACTTCCCCAAACCCTGCCTACCCATCCTATTCCTACACTGCCATGTGTTCCATTCAGTGGCCAACATTTCCCCCTTTAGCCACCCCTTCCCCCTTCTTCCCCCATACAGGGCCAACTTCCTCCTCCCTACCCACCTTATTCTCTCTCCCTCCCTCCCTCCCACTGACTCTCCTCTTTCCATATCCCTTCCCTATTCTTCACTGCCACAACCTATACCCTGGTCCCCATCCACACACTGGCTTACCCCCACCCCAAATCTGCTCTGGTGTTTTCTCATACCAAGTCTCAGAAGACTCCTGCCCTCCTCTGCTGGCTCTGAGAGGTGGCTGGAATTGAGAAAATTGTTCAAATCCACTCCTCCTTCTCCCTTCAAGACCTCTCACAGCTAGAAAAAAATGGTTGGGTTCCTTCTCTGCTAATCCTTCTATTTATATCAATGAGTTTCATGATCTCTCCCAAGCCTATGACCTGACCTAGCATGACCTCTATGTGATTCAGGCCTCCATTCTTGCTCCTGAAGAGTGAGATCCAGCTGAGGTAGCAGCAAACAATGTGCAGACCAAACCCACCTAGTAGATAATACCTGTGAGTGATGTGTCAGTGCCAGCTACAGAACCCTGCTGGGACTCAGTCAGGTCAAAGTGGCCCCCAGAGGAGGGACTTCATGATTTGTTGCCTCTTTCAGGGTATGGAAATGGTCTCGGAATAAGTTGCTAATTTTGATAAGCTCTGAGGGATCACACAGTGAGCTAGTGAAAATCTGGCTATTTTTCTAGATCAATTACAAGAGACCATGGTTCAATATACTCGCCTTGACTCAGCATCCCAGGCAGGAGTCACAGTCCTGCACACCCATTTCATTCCTCAGTCAGTGCCAAATATTAGAAAGAAATTTAAAAGGGTTGAAGAGGGTTCCCAAACCCCCATACAGGAATTAGTGAAAATGGCTTTTAAAGTTTTTAATGTCCAAGAGGAGGCAGCTGAGTCTTCCCAATAGACTTGGCTGCAACAGAAGGCTATGTTCCAAGACTGTGCCTTGGTAGCTGCCCTGAAAGAATTGGTGTCCCCAAGTCAACTCTACCACCTCTACTTGGTCATGATATATTCAGCTGCTTTGGGGCCACACTCACTTTGGCCCCTACAATCTCTCCTGACTCCCACCTCCTTCTCCTCTTAATAGTCTCGCAGGTTCCTATCTCAGACTGTCCTGTCCCCTACCCTCTCCAAACCAGTAGATCCCCAAGTATGGGATATCTCCACCCAGGTGGCTGCTATTCACCACCAGCCAGTTCTAGTTTGCCTGAAGAACACCTCCTCCTTCCCTTCCAGACCCAGTTTCCTATTTCTGAAACCCATCACCAAGGTCTCAAGCCCATTATTACCCACCTTTTATCTCAAGGACTTTAAATTCCTGTTGACTCACCCTGCAACACCCTCATTTTTCCCATGCATAAACCCTCCAGTGCTTACCATTTAGTTTAAGATCTCTGCTTCATTAATGAGGCAGTTATTCCAACACATCCAATGGTTAACAAACCCTCCAACCTCCTTCATAACACTCTTCCTACAACTTCCCATTTTACTGTCCTGGACCTCAAAGACATTTTCCTGTCCCCCTTACACCCCGACTCATTCTTCCTCTTTGCCTTCACATGGGAGGACCCTGACACCTGGACCTCTAGATGGTGTACATGTACTGTACTCCCTCAGGGTTTCTGGGATAGCCCTTATTTCTTTGACCAAGCCTTCGCTTAGGATCTTTCCACCTTTGACTCTAGTCCTAGTGCACTCCTCCAATATATAGATGACCTCCTTCTCTGTCATCCTTCCCTGGCTCTGTCCCAACAGGCCACCTCTTTGCTCCTAAACTACCGTGGCTCCCTGGGATATTGCATTTCACCATGTAAGTCTCAGCTATGCTCTCCCAATGCAGTGCATTTGGTTCTTCAACCTAGCCCAGGGTCTAAGACCCTCACTTCTGACAGAGTCTAAGCCCTCCAGGAATTACAGCACCTGAATTACAGCCCCTGACCACAGCAGACCAGATTCTCTCATTTGGGGGCCTGATAGAATTCCTCCATCACTGGATCCCTAACTGCCATTACGACCAAGCGCCTGTACCAGACAGCCAGAGAGATCCCCACGGGGCCCTTCACGCACCCAGCCACCATCTTCCACTACTCTTTTCTGCAGGATGCCCTCCTAATGGCCCCTGCCCTAGCTCTTTCAGACCCCAGTTCACCTTATTACCTCTATACAGAGGAAAGGTTGAGAGTGGCCACTGAGGTTCTAGTCCAAATGGTTGGGCCCTGGAATCAGATCATTGCTTTTCTGTCCAAAAGACTAGACCCCACTGTCTGTGGACAGCAGCCATGCTTGAGAGCCCTAGCAGCAGTGGCTAAACTCATTTGGGAGGCCCTCAAGATCCCCCGTTCCAGCCAATCATGGTATACTCTATCTACTGCCTCAAAGACCTTCTGAGTCATCTCTCTCTCTCTCTCTCTCTCTCTCTCTCTCTCTCTCTCTCTCTCATATATTGGGCCCTCACAGGTCCAAGTCTTTCATTTGCTGTTTCTAGAAAACCCCCAAATTATCTTGGCCTCCATACCTGCCCTAAACCCTGCAACCCTCCTTCTTGTCCCTTCCTCCTCTGGTACCTCCTCTCACTCCTGCCAAGAGGCTGTGGAGACCTTACAGTCACCCTTGCCTGGTCTCCTAGACTAACTCCTTACAAACCCCCAACTTTACCCTCTTTGTTGATGGAAGCTTCCTTATAGAAAGATCAAGAAACTGCTAGGCAGAGTATTCAGTGGTCACTTCCACTAAAACAGTTGAAACGGCCTGCCTGCCAATGGGGACCTCTTCACAAAGGGCCAAACTAATCACCTTGACTAGTGCACTCCAGATAGCCAAGGGTCAATGGGCTAACATCTATACTTACTCTAAATATGCCTTTTTAATAAACCATACCCATTCTGTCCTTTGGAAGGAAAGATCCTTCCTCACTACCAAGGGCAATCCCATAGTTAATAGACTCCTTATAACCAGCCTCTTGAGGCCTTCCAGCTCCCTGTAGTATCTACTGTTGGGAAAATCAGTCCTTCAAGGACCCAGTGGCCTTAGGCAATGGCAGGACTGACTCAGTAGCCTAGGGACTGGCCTCCAGCTCTGCTGGATCAACAGAACATATTTTGCTTTTGACACCCTCCTAACAGCCTTGTTATCAACCAAAGGAGAGGGACAAACTCCTGAAAATAGGAGCACACAGACAAAAGATGGATGGTTTTACTTAAATAATTGCCTCATCCTTCCCCAGGATTAGGCACTGTCCATCATTTCAGACACCCACCAGACTTTACACCTAGGCCCCAATACTTTGTTCCATTTCTTAGAGACCCTCTTTGACCCCACCCATCTTTGAGCCCATATCTTACAGGTTCACTCCTCCTGCCAGATATGTGCAAAGGCCAACCTACAGGGGGCCCTCTAGATACATCAACCCCTGTATCAGCTTTGATGACACCAACTGGGCAAGGACTGGCAGGTTAACTTCACTCACATCCCCACTCATTAAAAGCTCTGTTATCTCTTTACTCATGTTGACACCATTACTGGATAAATAGAAGCATTTCCCATCTCCAGGGAAACAACAGATGTTGTAGCTCCAATACTCCTTGAACACATCCCTCTGTTTGGTGTGCCACAGACCATCAAAATGGACAATTAGCCAGCCTTCACTTCCAGGGTCACCGAGTTCTTGTCAGAAGCTCTCAGGATCTCCTGCAAGCTCCATATCCCCTACTGCCCACAATCCTTAGGAAAGGTTGAGAAAGCCAGTGGACACAAAACAACCGCTCACTAAGTTCTCCATTGAACTCAGATTATCTTGACCCTCCTTCCTCCCCATGGTCTTTACATGCCTCTGGGCCACCCTATGCTCTCCTACAGGCCTAAGCCCTGTTGAGCTCCATTATGGAAGGCCCTTCCTTCTTAATCACCACCTCCCAGCATAGACCCCTCCACTGGCCAGGTACCTACCCTACTTCTTCCTTCTGAAAGCCCTTCTCATGCACATGCTGACAGCTATTTCCCTGCCCTCACACCAATGGGCCCAACTGCCCCTGATCCTGCCCACTCTCCCTGGGTGGCCAATTACTCCTCAAGCAACTATCTCCTAAGTCTCTAGAGAACCAAGGGACAAGACACTACCCTGTGATCCTCACTAGCCCTTCAGCTGCCAAGCTCCTGGGACATCAATGCTGGCACCATCCCTCCAGGCTCAATTGGGAGCCGAACCAGGATACATGGTCTGTGCAGCAACTGAGACCTTCCACCCTTCAGTTTTCCAAGTTGTTCCAATGAAGGGTCTGCTTTTCTGCCTTGCTCAATAATCTTTATCAGTACAACCAGTGCACATCTCCATTCCATTCTTACCAGCATTCTCTACCTTCCCGATGGCTAGTTCCATTCATAGTGCCAATGATAACAACCTGTTTTTTCTCCTAGCAACTTACCTTCTCTGCTTCCCCAAGAAACAGATAACTGAGGTCTCCAGGATGGCAGTTAACCAAATGCTTCTTCACCCACACCTCCCACTGAATGTGAGCCCAGTGACTCCTGACTTCCCTTCCCCACATCATCTAATGCCAGGAGGAAGTAGCCAGATTTGAACTGGTGTCCATATATCCAAGATTGTTAGGATGTTTATGTGGAAGCTCTGCTTCTATCTCACTCTCTCACACTCCAAACCTCACCCCCTCTCAGAAAGCCCAAATAGCAGTGGCTCCTCTCACAGAGCTGCTCAAGACCTCCCCTACAGGGTATTTAAACTGCCTCCTAGAGAGTGGCCATGTGTTTTTTTTTCCAGTCTCCTCTCCCTATATCATCTCTGGGGGCCTGGAAAATCACCCAAGAGAGTTTTGTCAATAAACCTGGTGTTTTATTTTTAATTTGGCTTGATTTGGCTTATTGCATTAGCAGAGAGACTTTATATCAGGGTATGGAAACCTTTCAGTTACCTATCTTATAGTCTTTCTTGGTTTTCCTCTTATGTCTGTAGCTAAGATCTTCACATGGTCTCTCTGATCAAATATGTTCTTAATAATTTTAAAGAAAACTATAACTTTTTGTTTCCCGTGGAAACAAAGGTATAACTTCTCCCCCAATGGAACATATTTTCTGATTTCCATTTTGAAGACATTCTTAAAATGTATAGATTGGTTTAATTTAGCAGTTTTCACAATTCAGTGTTTCTTAGAAGGTATTGTTTTTGTACATTGGCATTAAAAAAAATGAAAAGTCAACAAAGTACCATAAAGGATCCACCCTGTGTATTTCCCATTTTATATGGCTTATTTTTATATTATTCTACCCTATCTTTAAATAATTTACTCTATTATTTTTAAACTATTTTTTTCTATGACTGTCTATATCTATTTTTTACTGTATCTGTTTAGAGGTTTTCTTGGTCTCTACCATTTTCCTGTGCACCTGCAGCCTTCTCTGACCATGTGAGTCAATCCTTAAATCTGCTGTGTGGCTCTGCACTGGTGGCTGGCTCCAATCTTCTTGGGTCCCTGAGAGCCAAGACTTACACACTTACACTGCAGCACCTGCTCAGAGCAGCATTTACCTGCCTAAGTTCTGGGAATGTTCTGAGCCCAGGCTGTTTCTACCTAACATGCCAGCTGCTCAAGTGCTTGCTGTACAATAGTTGCACCTCTGTAAGCCACAAGGACTGGGTTACTAGGAAGCCATGTCCTTTTCTTTTCTTTTTTTTTTTTTTTTTTTTTTTTTTTTAAAGATTTCTCACATCTTATGTGGAAATACACGGCTTGCGCTTGGCATCACATGTATTGGACTTTCTTTTGGGCCACCAACTCAAAAATAATGACACAGAGACTTATTATTAATTATGAAAGCAAAATACTTGCTAACTATTATTCATTTGTCAGAAGATTAACATTAGATAGATGAAGAGAACAAAAAGTAACTCAATTTAGAAATGGATAAAAATTTGAGTAGACACTTTTCTAAAAAAGAAAAATTACAAATATGAAGGGGGTTAAAGATATTCAATATCATCTAACAAGAAAACTACAATTGAAACCTCATCTCAACAAAGGTACAATGGCTATTACCTAAAAAAATTAAACATTGCAAATGCTGGTGAGAACAGGGAGGAAAAGAGGCTTTCATAAACTGGTTCTGGTAATGTAAATTAGAATAACTGGGAGAAGTTTGTGTGCATTTTCAAATACTAGAAATACATCTACTGTATGATATGGTAGTGCAACTTCTGAATAATAAACAAAGGAAACAAAGATATTGGAAATCAATAAGCAAAAGAGATTCTCTGCTTTAGGTCACAGCACTAAAGGAAGTGCTGAGGAGGAGTCTGTAAGGAACGTGTCTGAGGAACGGCGACTAGGCCTCCCGTTAGAGGGTAATCTAGAAACAACAGTTGCCAAACCATGCCGCACTCTTGGCCGCCCTGATTCAGTGCTCCAGACGGTATGCAAAGTCTGTAGAAAGGAATGCACACCTCAAATATATGTGAAAATAATATTTGTGCCATCGATTATGCTTCAGAATATACAAAATACCTCGCTTCAAAGTCTATACATTTCAAAAAGAAATTACATTGAATCTATGTAACAAGAAAAATTATTTCAATCTCAAGAGCAGTGATGATCTGTAGATATCTAAGTCATCCATCAAAAGCAGTGACTATATATTTTAAGGCCCTAAGATTTTGTAGTTTCTTAGTGTTTATTATATTTGATTCAAGAAATTTGAATAAGGAAAGTTGCCAGATACAAAAAAGCTAATAGCAGTGACCAGTTTGTAAGAAGTGAAATATTTAACTATCGTGATCTAAAGAACATTCACTGTAGGTATCATCTTCAATTTATAGATGGTGCATTTTGCAATTTCCACTAGAAATTACTAAATACCAATGTGATTTGAACAATTTACCTAAATATAAAATTACAAGACATATCTTCCTTTCTGGTCATTCAAAAAATAAATTTTGAATGTCCTTTTGAGCTAATATGCAACAAATTGGGATTGTTATCTTCATATAGACATATTCCATTTTAATTTAATTTTAATTCATCTAGATAATTTAAAAAAAAAACAGTAGTGGGGACCTTCAAACATAACAACATGAACTTACTGCTTGCTAGATAACATTTCTGACTGCTGCCAACATAGTTGCCATGACATAGAAGAAAGTTTAACATTTTTCATATAGAAAATGATTGTACCTTAAAATAATGTATTCGTGCATTGATGGGGATGTCGTTCTGTATGTTCTGAATATGTGTTTAAAAATAATATAAGCCTTTGTGTGTTTACTTGTGTCTGAGCAGCTGTGGACAGGACAGGACACAGGAAAACTTCATCTACAAATGGTGCCAAAATGTGGGTCAAAAGTTTCCACCTAAAACCTGAGAAAGCTTTAAAGAAAAAAAAAGATTCTAAAATGGAACCAAGAGCAGCTTCCTAGTTGTATCTCTCAGGCCAGCTGCAGCCTGTGGGCTTGAGCTACTCTATGGTGGGATCATGGTGTGTGGGCTTGACATGCAGCATGGCGGATTCCTGCCTTAGTATACAGAGGCGTCTCCAAGCCACACAGTGTCATGCATGGTGGATTTAGCTTTGCTGGTACAGACAAAAAAAAAAAAAAAAGGCTTTTGGTAATATGCAAAATAAGCCACGTAAAAATGGATATTAACAGAGAATCTGGATTGTGTTGTCTTTGATATTTTTAATGGCAGAAAGACATTTGATTGAAAAGGCTGCTAAGTTACACCAATATATGTATTTTAAAGGTATCTTGACTTCAAAATTTGGATCTAAGGGTATGTTGCTTTGGAAAGGAAGTTTTGCTTTTGTTTCCACAGAAAGCAAGAGGCTATGGATTTGTTCCAAGTTAAGATGGATCAGATTTGACCAGCCAAGACCCCCTAAAAGGTCTCTGATGACACCATGGCCCAGATGATCCAACATCCAAAAACGGTTTCAGGACAACTGGCTCAGACAATGCAGCATCACAGACTACTCCAGGCAGGATTTGATCATAATTCTTAATTTTCTCAGGATCCCCATAAGATTACCAGCACCCTTTATCAGCAGGAAGTAGCCTAGAAAACTACATCCACATTCCCAAAAAATGGATTATGGATGTTTGTCTTTGTTTAGGTTGTTAGTTACAAATTGTTATTGGTCATAGTCAATCTCTTTCTAAAAGAAGAAAGGGTTATATGATATGGAAATGTAGAATATAGATATGATACAATAGGATAAAAGGGTGGATTGTTGAACCTACTTTTAAAGAGCAACTTGTTTAAAATGTTTTATATTGGTATAGATTTTAGTTTATTGATACAAATTTAAAGTTTTTTGTTATACTATGTGTATATTTCTACTCTTGTTTAAGGTATTATGTTTGTGCAGCTCATTTAAATTGTAATGGATAATTAAGAAATACAGATTAATAATTAGTCTTCTATCATAGACAAGTTATTATGTCATGTTAAGTTTTCAAGGTATACATACATAATTCAAATAAGTAATTTTCAAACACTTCAAAGACCTACAGATATGGCATTTAAAATGTTTTAAAAACTTAGACTTTTCTGGACAATGAGACATGTCTGCTCCTGGCAGCACCAAATACTTCAAGGAAGATGATGAGCATTGAAGAAACTCATTATGGAGTTTGCTTTCTTTGTGACAAAAGTTAGCCACTGGGCAAAAAAGTGCCCTTGTATTGACTGATTGACAGTATGTTATATAAACTGGACATGCATGACCCATAGGAAGGTGACCACTGAACTTTGCAAGGCGAGATGGTCCTTCAGGTTCCTGCTTCACAAAAGAGATAATCAGAAATGCCAGATAATCTACAGGACACACAGAGAAGCAACTAAAATACTCTAGGCCTAGAGGCTGAAGATGGATGCCCCATCATTGCAGAAGAACTTTAGATGACTGTCCAGGCAGCCAGCTGTCTCTGTCATTCTAGATTTTTGGAAGTTGCTTACAATGCACTTCTTACTTACTTAGGTAATATTATATCCTTCTGGAGTCTTTGATGTAGTTGAAGACTAGATAATTATAATTTTCTTTGGTTATGATAAAAGATAAATTAGATATAAAACTTTAGACTCACAAATATAGG